>QVTF01018622.1:1320000-1622500 GCA_003573665.1 Oxygymnocypris stewartii | reverse complement strand
TTCAGAAAAAAATAGCAACAGTCTCCAAAAACATTTGTACCCAAAATGAAAAATGAAAAAAATAGAAAAATGTCTAGAAACATTGGCCTTTTTCAGAATTGTTTTGGACCATCCAATGTAATTATGTATTTGTTATTTGAAACGGGAAATAAGCCACTAGAATAAAAATGATAAAAAAACATATTTTTTTGTTTGGTTGTTGTTATGTCTTGGTTTGAATGTTTTTAGACACATGTTATACTCTGTGTGCTGAGTTGAAAAAAGGTTGGAGGTGAAAATAACTAATTTTCATATTGACCACTAAGTGGCACTTAGACTACACAATTTATGCAATAATTTTCACTCTGAGGGGGCATCTTTGAGCCTTCAGCAGTTTTCAACAAAAAATCTAAAACTTTTAATCCATTTTGGCTATTCAGTTATACAAAAATGACATTTTGAGAGCCAAAAAAACCACAGGCTTAAACATGACATGAATTTGTCCAAACGGTGGCATCATGCACATGCTTTTTACGTGTTCAATCTATAGGTATGTGTGCAGGTGCATTGTGTTTCTTTAAAAAGTGACATTGCCAACTACTGGCCTGGTATGCAATAGTTTTTAGTAGTTTTTCCAGATCCATATGTACAGGGAAAACTTTTCAAAAACAAAGGAAAAACATGTCAATTTTTAGTACATTGTTGTCATGTAAATGTTCCCTAAGTGCTACAAACAAAACTCTTTGAGTAGCTTTCAAAAGATTTCACTTGGCAAATCCAATTATTAGCGTTTGCAACCAGCCAATCAGATTAGAGCTTGCCAGATCAAGAAAGTCCTTTCCAGTTTTTCAAGGACCAGTTCTTAAACTTTTACATTCAGTCTTTGTTTGCATCTCATCTCACACAGGTGCTTCAAATACTTCTCTCAGTTGTGAATCAGTTCGGGAGAGTTTACCTTTAAAGGACAGCTTCTCAACAGGCCAACACTTGTGTTACAGTAATGACTGTTTTCCCCGGGTTTTGCAGTGCCAGCATGCAAGACAGCACTATCATTACAGGCTAATACAGCTGCTGTGTCAACTCTGAGGGCTCGACTCTAATGTCTGTTTACATCTCATTACGAAAGGCAGATGAGACTTACTCAGTGACACACATCAGCGCTGATCTGGGTTCTCAGCTCACGTCATAAGAGATTATGAACACGTAACATAAATAGGCTATATTACAAGCCTCTCTGCACCGTTCATTTTTACCTGCCAGATTTGGAAGAGAAAGTTTTCCTTGAAGTACTTGGGTGAGAGTACTTTCATTTGTATTTCTTTTCTGCTCATGCTACATTATTGACATATCTAGTTTTGGTTGGAAGTGTAAAGAATGAGTAATCTTAGGTTAATGCTTAACAAATGTGATCTGAACTTTCTAGTTTTGATGTGTCAGTTTTTTGCCCCGTTGAGTGACTAATGGTTTCAGGGTTTTTTGGGGTTTCTGCCAAAAGCAGAGCAGGGTGTAGCGGGTTGATTGATGTTACCAAAAGCTTTAAAGAATGAAATGTCTGTCTGATAAGTGTGCTGCTGTTTGTTTTTTTGTAGCTGATTACTTGCTCTATATCATTGCTCTGTGTTTAATTAGCATTTCTGACTTCTCTTCTTACATATAAAGTGCAACAGTTGGTTTCTAGAAGTAAAAACTTCATTCATTTTCTCCATAAGGAAAGAGATGTTTAATAATAACTTAGATAACAAAACATTAGACAGACCTACTGAGTTCCAAAGTTGTTAATTGATGGTATATGCTTTTTTGAAGCCATCCATTCACATTTCAAATTATTTTTAAAATGCTGAATTTGTGGTGAAAAACTACATTACCCTGATACTGTACAAGATTGCACCTGGCAGGGAACGGCCATTCCCATGAAACACCGCAAATGACATAATCGAGTCTCGCTATGCTGTCAAAAAACTTAAATATTTATGTATATATGTGCATATTTTGCAATTAACTTAAAATATATTGCTTCTGCAGCATATAGCTTTGATTGCAGTGCTTCATGGGATTGTAGTTCTTTCCCTCACTAAAGCAGTTAATTACTTGTACCTTTGTCTTTTTGTCCAATACTTCAAATAAACGTTTGTAGTGTTATGATTCACCTCATTGCTGTTGGATTGGTTCGTGGCTTATAATGCTTTAACAAAACCTTTTTTAATATATCTATGGGAAAAATGGCTGGAAAAAATATGAGCTGGCATTAATGCATTCTATTTCGTTTTTTAGCACAAAGCTTGTGTATTCCTTACTGCTAGTGTGTATAGTAGTTACTAGGTATCTGTTAAGTGTGTACTTCTTGCTCTGTGCCGTCTCTTTCAGCCTGTTGTGGCTCATTTAGCCTCTGACCCCGTGCGGTACTCTGGGGCCCTCCTCAGAGCCACACTGATTACATTAGAGCACTGATAGCGGACGCTCTCCCTACACCCCACAAATGATAGATGGATGGCTCTTCCTGTAGAAGAGAAAGAGAAAGAGATACTCCGATCCCCCCCTTCTCACTTCCTCCCTCCATCCATTCACAGCTGGCCCAGTGCCAAGCTGAGCTTTATACGATGAGGCCCCATGCTTGTCCCCTCACTTAGCGTGGCACGGCCCCAGACAGAGGCATTCCACTGTGTGGAACTCAGTGCAATCTGCCCGGACAAGAGGGAGGGAGAGATAGGTGTACAGCTGCCCATGTCCAATCAAAGAGAGAGTGGTGTTGATTGACAGGGGGCGCAATCAGTCCGAGGTGTTTCTGTGCACTATGACCCCAGTATGTCAAGTATGTTAATGGATGAAAGATGGTCCCTCGGCTCCTGTGATTCTGATACAATCCATCTTGGTACACATATTAGAGACTAATACAGATGTCACGTTTTTTAGTGAAGAGAATAAGATGCAGTATGCTAGATAAGACTCCATGTCTGATGGTTTTGAACTGTTATTCATTTTAGCCATTAACAACTTTAACCATTTTTGTGCTGTGCTGGAAAAAATCCAACATTTTAAAATGCAGTACAAATATTTAAATATTAAAGTGTCCAAATACATTTTACATTTTCCTTTATTCATTTAGCAGATGCTATTATCCAAAGCGACTTACAATTGAGAAATACAATAAGCAATAAATTATAAAGAGGCAAACAGACACAGGAAGTGCTTGTAATACAAACTTCTTGGCATTGTTCAGAGCAAAATCTAGCCTGAAAGTGAGAGGTTAAGGGAAAGAGAGCAAAGTAAAGGAAGTTAAGTTTTTTTTCATTTTTTTTTTAAGGGGGAAGTCTTTCGATGACGGAAGAGATGAGTTTTCAGGTGTCGCTTGAAAATTGTCAGGGATTCAGCATTCCAGATGGCGGTGGGAAGTTAATTGCATCGACCAGGAACGGTGAATGAAAATGTTCTGGAACGTGATTTTGTGCCTCTCTGTGATGGTACCACGATGAGACCCTCGCTCGCAGATCTTAGACTTCTGGAGGGGATGTAGATTGTCATCAGTGAGTGGAAGTTGGAGGGTGCTGAATCTGTGGCTGTTCTATATGCAAACATCAGTGTCTTTAACTTGATGCGAGTTGCAACTGGGAGCCAGTGCAGGGAGATAAATATTATTTGAATGTTATTTAAATATTAAAGTGTCCAATTTTTTTTTTAATTGCATTAGACTTATGCTTGCATATAGAACAGCCACGGGCTCAGCACCCTCCTACCTCCACTCCCTTATGACAATCTACATCCCCTCCAGAGGTCTGAGATCTGCGAGCGAGGGTCTCATCGTGGTACCATCACAGAGAGACACAAAATCACGTTCCAGAATGTTTTCATTCACCGTTCCTGGCTGGTGGAATGAACTTCCCACCCTCATCCGGAATGCTGAATCCCTGACAATTTTCAAGCGACACCTGAAAACTCATCTCTTCCATCATCACTTGATTTCACCTTAAAAAAAAAACTTCATTCTCTTCCCTTAACTTTGCTCTCTTTTCCCTAAACTCTCACTGTCTGACTAGAATTAGCTCTGAACAATGCTTAGAAAGTTGTATTACAAGCACTTGCTGTGTCTGTTTGCCTCTTTATTGTTTATTGCATTCCTCAATTGTTAGTCGCTTTGGATAAAAGCGTCTGCTAAATGAATAAATGTAAAATGTAAATATAAATTAGATAAAACATCAAACTATTCCTAGTAAAAAAAGTTATATATTTAAAATACATTTATTTCATATTAAGTATAGTTCAAATCTATTAACATATTTACTTACATATCGCTCAAGACTAAAATGTGTGATAAGGATTGTATAATATCAGTCTTTAAATGTAATGTATTTAAAGTGTACCTGAAGTTTACTTACAATAGTTCCACTTTAGCACAATCAAATATCCTTCAGTATATCTTTAGTTGGACTTCAGCACTACTTTCACACAATTCAAGTGCACAAAATTAGTTGTTCCAATTTAGCAGACTTTAAATATACCAGTTTAGTATACTAAAAGTACAGTTGCAGGGTTATTTTTATTAAGTAGCTAATATATATTTGTAGTATACTTAGCATGAAATAAATGTATTTCTAATACATTTTAGTATACTGTATTGTATATATTTTTCACTAGGGATGTGGCAATATCTTTTAAATAGTACCCATATACTTTTTTGGCTATTGTGTTAATAATGTTACATTTAAAAAGGCAAAACCAGCCATTTTTGTGTCACGGTGCACACAACGGGGAGGAACGAGGAACACGGAGATGAGGATTGAACTCAAATTTAACAGTCTTTAATACAAATAAGGCAAGGTAAGGAACACCGGGAGTAACGTGTAGACCAGACGACACTAACTAAACAGACAGGAACTTAAATACACAGGTAAATTACAGATATGATAAAACACAGCTGGGACATAATTAACTAATAATCACACTAAACGAGGACACAAACCAAATCAAATATGGACACATGACACAGGACTGACATTTTGGTCCTTTTTACCACAACATAAAATACTGACATAAAAATTATACACACAGTCATACACTAGACATATCATACTCAGGGGAATAAAAGGTTTAGGTGCCTCGTGGCTGTCAGTGTTTTCTTAACGGAAAGTGTTTTGCAGGCTGCAGCAGAAATGTTGATAAAGGAAATGGTGGGTTATTACTGCTGTGTTGGCAAAGGTTAGGATGGATTAAGATGCAGCGGGTGGGTGAAAACAGCGTTAATGCCAGTTAAGGGCAGCAGTATGGGTGGGTAGGTTAGTGCTTGTGTATTTGGCAGCAAGTGTGTGAAGGCAGAAAGCACTAGCAGCTCTAGCAGCCAGGGAGGGACGGTATGGCTTGACTTAGAGAGCTGAAGAGCCAGCAACTTATCAAATCAATTTGAGTTTTGTTTTGGTAAATAGCAACTGGGATGATTCAGAGAATAAAACATAAAAAAAAGACATATACAGGTTGACCAGCTTGAGAAGAAATAAAGGCTGTGCTCTGGTTTGTGCCTTGGCACTCACATACGGTTCAGCTGGCTATGACTCTCAGAGAGTGAATGTGTTGCTTGTTACAAACACACGGCTCTGGACACTGGCCTCTCTGACCGACAGCATCTGGAGAGATGGAGCATCGTGAGAGAACAGGAGCGTGGCAGGGACATGTTTGATTTTTGGATGTCATTCTTTTGGATTTGTTTGTGAAAACGTATGCGATTTAAATTACTTAACAGCAATACAGGTGCATCTCAATAAATTAGAATGTCGTGGAAAAGTTCATTTATTTCAGTAATTCAACTCAAATTGTGAAACTCGTGTATCAAATAAATTCAATGCACACAGACTGAAGTAGTTTAAGTCTTTGGTTCTTTTAATTGTGATGATTTTGGCTCACATTTAACAAAACCCCACCAATCTCTAAAAGCCCTAGACTCATATTGGCCAGTGCAACAAACAAAAATGTACCGAGTGCAACTTTAAATGTGCGATTTTGTTATATACATATTTTTTTAAGCCTACGTTCCATGAAGAGATTATCCATGGTTGACTACATTTCATGTTTTCTTTAATTTATTTGAGTCAAATTTTTGCATGTGATTTGTTTATATTTGGAACCTCAGACCCATTTCTTATAAAGTCAGTCTACCTGCTCAGCTCTTGTGGAAATATATATCTTAGCCTCAACACTCTCTAAAAATACTCCAAAATACTTTTTTGCCTTGGCTCAAGTTTAAGAAAGTCAAACCGAATGGACACAGACATAGTATATATGCGCATGCTTATGTACTTTTTTCTCTACATGTGCTGTCAACAGATCAAACCATCGGACATATTTTGGCGGCATGTATGTTTGTATTTGTGGCTTTTTTCAGACCCCTAAGTTGTCTTATTGAGTTGCCCAGAAAAAACATCTCTGTGAGAGAGAGAGCAGTCAGGTAAACATATTCCAAACACAGACGTGCTTTGAGCGTCTCTAGAGTCATAGACTCCAAGACCAGCCCTAGGTGAAAGCTTAAGTAGACCACACAGTTGAAGAAACAGAGCGTAGGCCGAAGGGGAAATGGGCAGATCGGGGGAGGGAGTCCCCAAGGCCCTCTCGCTGCCAGACCTGCACCGTGCTGGGCTCGTTCTTCAGATGAAGCTCTTAGACAGTGACGACAGATAGTGGAATAGTGTGCTTGGGTGTGTTAGAGGGTGTGTAGGTGTGTATGCGAGAGGGTAAATGGGAGTGACGGGTTTAGTTCGGACATTCATGTACGTCACAAAGTGGGCGAGTGGTCACATTTAATCTATGGGAAAAAGTAGAATTATTAACTTGTCAACTCAATAGACAGTCATATTTCGTCACGTTAACTAACATTTAAATGGATCAGTATTTTGTCTTGTTTTCCAGGTAATCACCCTCAAAAAAGAAACATGCATTTTCATTGGAAGCAAAATTGTATAAGAATAAACCTCATTCAATTTATTTAAATGTATGCTTATACAGAATTAGTTAGTTTTTTTAATTTGTCTTAGAATTTTAATGTTTTATTTTTTTCCTTACTATATATATATTATAAAATTTATAATTTTTTTATTTTTTTTTTATTTAGATTTTTGCCAATAGGGTAAGAAAATTAAATGTAATATTCTTAATAATAATAATATTTCTGTCATGACAACTACATGACAATGTTAATGTTTTTGGTCTTGGCGGAATAGATCTGCTATGCTGCTGCTGCTGCTGCTGCAGAGCAAGTACCGAGATTTGCTACTGCCAATATATCCACAACAAGCTGCTGTGAGCATGTAAGAGATACTGCTTCTGCAAATATAACATACATGCAATAACCCCCATATAGCATACATGAATCACCCCATAGCAGATCTATTGCAGGGGAAGGTGGAGGGTTTCTGAAGCACGCTGCAAACTGCTACAGCAAGCTCTAGTTATATATTTGAATGTTGAATTGTGAATTGTTTGTTTTAATGATGTTTAGATGTTTTCATTGAAATATTCATTAAAGGGGTCATATGATGTTGCTAAAACGAACATTATTTTGTGTATTTGGTGTAATGCAATGTGTTTACGTGTTTCAAGGTTTAAAAAAAAAAAAAAAATTCACATACTGTACATTATTGTTGCTCCTCTATGCTCCGCCTTTCTGAAACGCACTGATTTTTTTACAAAGCTCATCTTTCTGAGAAGTGAGGCGTGCTCTGATTGGGCAGTTATTGTGATTGGCCGAATACCTCAAGCATGTGACGGAAATGTTGCGGCCCATTACAATAAAAACTAAAACACGCCATAAATTAGCCATTTGTTGCATTCAGTGAGGACATAATTACTGATTCGAATGACTCATACAGTCTTTTCACATGTTGTGCTGCGCCGCATAAACATAACACCATATCTGCATTTGTGATCATAGAAAAGCCAAACAAGCACTACTCTACACTGCTCAAAATTTGTGTGTGAATAGTCTGTAGCAAATTCTTTAAATATCGAAACGTACTTACCAACTGTGAGTCAGAAGCACCAGACTGTCCTTGTGACGTTGGAATTACCACACTTTATTGTGTTCACAGCCATTTATAGTGTTCACATCGTTGGCTTCTCGCTCTCAGAATCAGGAAACAGTCCTCCGTAAAATGCGCTGCACACATTCGAATATTTGCGTTGTACCAGTGCAGCTGGTCAATAGGGGGCGCTGGGGCGCCGCCCCATCAAGTTAGCCAAGGAAGAAGCCGACTTCAACAATAAGTTAAATAAGTTAAATATATATTGCAAATTAATCATGAAATTGCATTGTTTAGTTGTACAATTCGACTGGTAATCATGTTAGCACCTATTAAAAATTACAAAAAAAAATCAAAATTGTATTTTGTTTGTGTGTGTGTGGGGCGCCGGACTAATGGGTGTTTATTAGGTCTGTAAACTTTTGAAACGCAAGTGACTTGAGGCTGAGCTCTAATTGGCTTGTTTCAGATTGTCCTTGGGGCGCAGATCACTGCGAACAAGATCCACCCACTTTTGATCTTAGCGAATCAATACTATTTTTATATATTTTGGCCTCATGTGATTGGACCGTTCTTGACTGTCAAATAGGTGCAATCTCTCTTCCGAGATTAAAGTAAATTCGACAAGAAATCCTTTCACTAAGAATTCAAATGAAAAAAAAAATACAAATGCAGATCATGGAGATTGGACAGAGTTGGCGAGCAGGATGCGATGTATACCTTTTATTGTTTTTCCTGATTGTTATTTCAAAGCCCTGTCACCGAAGCATTGGCAATGGCACGGAAGGTAATTAGAACAATGAAGTTTAACTTGAGCCGATCATCGAGATCCAAGCACAATTTGTGTAGATCATGTAATTATACAATGGTTGTCTCTTTTCATGTAAATTATGAGTTTTTTTTGTAAGGATTATTATGCAAATATGTAAATAATGTAGTGTCCCATATTCAGTCTGACATATATGTCTGACAACTTGAATAATATATTGTCAATAACATTAAAATTAAGATAAAAAACACAATGGTCTATATGTCTCTAGGAGATTACAGTTTTGCATACTTATAAAATTGGACTTTATTAAACCTTATGGAAATATAATGAATTTATATGCCAATTTTTAAAATAAAAGTCGATTTTATTTAACCATTTTCAGTTCTTATCATGAATTCTTATCATTATCATGAATGATTTGCTATCCTTTGGCTCCCTGGTGTGGACAATTATCTCTGAATTACGTTAATATAAATGGATAATATTTTTTGAATGATTACAAATGTTTAATGATTATTTACATATAATATACACCCATTAAACTCAAATTCACTGATTTGGTAACTTATTTTACTTTAACAGTTGAATTTTCATCTTACATTTTTAAGCAGTAATGGTTCAATAATATGTCACTTGTTAAATTGTTATTTAACAATTGCATTCAGTCACATGCTGTTGCATTAACAGTGTGATTAAGTTTGTCCCCCCCCCCCCCCCAATTATTTTAGCACCAGCCGCTACTGCGTTGTACTGTTCTGGAACAGTGTTGTAAATATAATTTAACCACTGATTTCCAGTTGTGTACTACAAAGTACTTTCGCTTTCACAACGAAACACACAGCGTCTCCATGACATGGCGTCGACAGCAACAATACTACAGCGAGAGTAAAAGTTACGCCTTCTTTCATTGCGTATACTTTTGGGCAGTCTTATGCAAATCTCCCAACACTGTGATGTAGACATGTGGGGGCGTGTTTGAATGAGCTGTTTTGGGGGGGCGTGGCAGAGTCTTAACTTTTATAAAGAATATCTCTTTGGGTTTGAGTCTTTAGTTCCCAATTGTAAGTCGCTTTGGATAAAAGTGTCTGCAAAATGACTAATTGTAAATGTAGTCTTTGCAACTTTACAACAGCTTGTAACACTCCAAAGAGAAAGGAAAACTTGAAATCTCATCATATGACCCCTTCAAGAAACAATTTTTGAATTGTTCACATCAGGGCCTCAATGTGCTAATCAAAGTCTAGGTACATTTGTTTGTTCAGAAAACAAAACAAAAATGCATTTTTAAATGGAAAAGCTGAAACTCGCTAGTCATGATACTAATATATACAATTTTCCCAATTTTTCTACTCAGAGACTGAAAGCTGCCCTTGCTCACCATCCAGGGGGCATGGCGAATGGCAGCATGAACTCCATGGGTCATATGATGGAGATGATGCCATCGCGGCAGGATCAGGCCGGTCACCACCACCTGCACTCTCACCCTCACCAGCACATGCAGGGCCCGCCCCACGGATACCCACACCATGCCCACCACCACCCCAGCCATGCACAGAGTGCCCATCACCACCCACAAAGCCACGGGCACCACAACTCCCACCCGCCCCACCTGCACCCTGCACACGGACATCAGACCTCTCCACACCAACCCATGCACTCTGCTGCTTTACAGGTACTGAACTCGAGGGAGAATACAGCATTGAGGTTCTAATGCTGCAAATTTGGAGAGTACATTTTATGTGAAGATTGACGAGTTAACCTGAATGTAACTTTTCGAGTTTACCTGAGTTGGGATAAATTGAGAGAGTGAAACATAAAAAAAGGTTGAGTTGGGGCCGTGTTGTAAACATCTGCCAGAATTTTTTTTTTTTTTTTTTAGATTGTATAAATAAAAACTGTACATTTAAAATACAGTAACTTAAATAAAACTCTTTTGTAATACTTGTTTTTATTTCTAAATAAAAAGTAATAGAAAATAAAATAAAAATGTCAGGGTGACACAACTGTCCTAATATCAGAATGAAGAAATCCTTATTAAAAGAATTACTTTCTTTAAAAGAAGGAAAATTAAACAAATAAATAAACAAACAAACACTTTTCTAAAGGAATTTTTCGTCTGCCAAATCAAAGTTGTGATGTGACCAATATGCAGAAACACACACATAAAAAATCTAACAGGAAATGATATCATATATAGACACCTGCAAACTCGCGACTGTGTGTCAAGGTCAATACGTCTCTAAAAATATCAGATATTTTCACCTTTTTATGACAACTCAAGGTTAGTTGAGGTTCCAAATTGTCACATGATACAAAAAAAATCTTGTGGTCTTAAAAACATAAGGACATTTATGAAGTAATTATAATGTTTTTAAAAATACTTTTACTTTCAACACAATATATAAAGCAATTTTAATAATTAAAAAATATGTGTGCATTCACATGTGTTCAAACCGAAAGGAACATTTCTGTTGTTGAAAATGTTAGCTCTAAATGAAACCAGTTCTTATACTGTATTAACTTTCACAACATTTTTGTTGAAAATGAGTATAAAAGGTTTTCAAAACCATATGAAATAAAGAGTATGTTTCTTAGAACTATGGCACATGTGTTATAACCTAGATTTAAAAAAGTGTTTTTCTGTTTTTTACTCTCACTCTTTTTTAATATTAACCTGTCTACTTAAAATTCTCTTCAAGTCTTTAGGCTGACTGAATCCATCTTTTTGTGATTCAAAAGTTCTGCTTTAATGTATTATTAAGCCAAAGAAGGGGCCCTGTATACATACAAACCATCAAAGCCGCTGCATTTTCCATCGTCTCCAGAAACCTGTAATGATCTAAAGACGGCAAACATGCCAACAGCCAAGCATATGTCAAAGAAGCTTTTTGTGGGCCTTGTGCGTTGGTAGTGGCCCTGTTTCTCAGGGTGTCGTAGAGTATTGGTCCGAGTGGACGTGTGCAGTGGAAAACTGGGCTCTCACACCTCTTTATGAGGGTGGGACCGCCTGTAAATCACACTGCTGTTTCTCACACCCAGATGTCCATCATAGGACTGTAGGGCCATGTGTACAGGGCACATGTTGTTTTAAAGAAAACTCCCAGGCGGGACATTTCTAACTGAAGAGGTCTGAATGATGAGATGTTAGACGGGTGATTGGCTGGCAGCCAGATGTATGAATCTAGGGGAGAATTGTAACTTCAGACGTTTTGTTGTCCCAGTTATCTCCAGCTGCGCAGCAAATGCAGCCGACGCAGAACCTTCAGTCCCCGCCGCCCAGCGGAGGTCGTCGTAGACGGGTCATGGACGAAGACCCCGACGAGCGCCGGAGGAAGTTCCTGGAGAGGAATCGCGCGGCCGCCACACGCTGCAGACAGAAGAGGAAAGTGTGGGTGATTTCGCTAGAAAAGAAAGCAGAGGAGCTCACCCAAACCAACATGCAGCTGCAGGTCAGGATCACTCATTCGCACACTTCTCTTCTGCTGAAATCCTCTGTTCTAAAAGGGTTAGTTCACCCAAAAATAAAAAAATAACCCATTTACTTACCCTCAAGGCATCCTAGGTGTATATGACTTTCTTCTTTCAGACGAATCCAATCGGCGATATATAAAAAATTGTCCTTGCTCTTCCAAGCTTTATAGTGGCAGTGGACGAGTGTTTCTGTTCAACAATCCAAAAGAAGTCAAACAAAGCACATCCATCCATAATAAAACATGCCTCACACGGCTCCGGGGGGTGAATAAAGGCCTCCTGTAGCAAATTGATACTTATTTGTAAGGACAATATACATGTTTAAAACATTATAAAACCTTTTCTCTCACTTCCGCTAACTGTTGTACGCGGAAGCTGGTCCGACGGATAATGTTGGACGTATGTGTAGTGCATGATTAGTAAAGAACACGAAAGCATGGAGGAGAGAGCAAAACAAAACTCCGTCACGAATTACAATTACAAAACGAGGATTTGTAAAGAAAAATGTATGAGGATTTCGATATAAGCCAAGAGAAGACTGGTTTTCCATTTCTAAAGCATAGAAACTTTGCTTCCTTTGCTCCTGTAAACAAATTTGCAAGACTAGCATACCTCACAGGCGCATGTACGACTCATACGTCATATGTCATCCGCCCGGAATGCCTTCCATGTGCGACAGTTTGTCGAAGTGTGAGAAAAGTGTTTATAATGTTATAAATATGGATATTTTTCTTACAAAAATGCATCGATTCGCTACAGCAGGCCTTTATTCACCCCTGGACTCATGTGAGGCACTGTTTATTATGGACGGATGCACTTTATTTGACTTCTTTTGGACTGTAGAAAAAAAAGCACCTGTCCACTGCCATTATAAAGCTTGGAAGAGCAAGGATCATTTTTAATATAACTCTGACTGGATTTGTCTGAAAGAAGAAAGTGATATACACCTAGGATGCCTTGAGGGTGAGGAAATCATGAAATAATTTTCCTTTTTGGGTGAACTAACCCCCTTTAAGCGTTAAAGGGCGCTTTGGAACACACACTGAGATGTATTTCATGCGGAGCTTCATATTTCACTTTGTATTAGCTTACTCTAGACCACAGAAGCTCATAAACACCCTTCATTTGACAGCTGAAGCTACTGTCGATGGAGAGCAGACGGGGATGGCTGTGGGGAGGGCAGGGTCAATGGGTTATTGAGGTCTACAGAGTAACCAGAGCACAGCCAGCTGCAGCTGAATGTGTGGTTTGTAGGCCAGTAAAACCTCTGAGCATCACAGCACATCTCATCTGCGAGAGGTTTCCATTTGTACGCATCCATTTGGACTCTCAGTAGACCTTGAATTTGCATGGAGATTTACCTGAAATGTGTACTCTTGTAAGTTTGTTTTTGGAGGATGTTTGAGTATATCCTGCACAACCCTCAGGTTTACCCAGTCTAAGCTGGTTTTCAGCAGGTCTCCAAGTCTGATTGAGCTGGTGTTCAGGTGATCAGCCAGCTGGTGGTCCAGTCTGACCAGATGACACATGTCTAAAGCTCCTCTAAAACCATGAAACCAGAACAGCTTGGTTGGTTTGGGCACGGTGATCATCCACATCAGGACACATCATTCGCTCTCTGCTTATCTGAGTGAGCTGAGGTTAACCTGTCATGCTCAAGGCCACAATAGATGGTTCGCTGGTTCCACGTTGTGTGGTTCGAACCTTTCAATTACCAGCTTACATTTTTTACCACTAGGCAACACCAGCCTCGTACCAAAAGTTCCTACTAGCGCTAGGATACACAAAAGGATACTTGTGATTTTGCTGGTAATATAAAATTAAGCACAACTGTGAATATTTTAAAAAATGTAATATATTTTGCAAACCCTCTTAGAATTTTTTTTATATTCTTTTATCAGTGTTTAAAATAGTTGTGCTGCTTAATATTTTCTCAAAACTATATTTCAATTTTTTTATGAGTAGAAAGTTCAAAAAATCATATATTTGAAATATAAATATTTTGCAACATTATACAATTATATATTATTAACTTTCACTTTCACTTTCACTCATAATTTTAGTGAATAAAAGTATATATAAAAAAAACTTCCTGACCTAAACTTTTGACCGGTAATGTATATTTAGCAAATAAATATATGTATGCAAACATTTCTGTTTATTTATGATATATGTTTATGCTGGTGAAAATAAATGGTGCATACTATATATACATTTTCAATATAATTCTTCCTTTCATTTAGAAAAGAAAACGCGTTCATTGTTGCTCTTTTTTATGGTATTTCGCTTTTGCATTAAATAGATAATTTCACCCAACCCAAATTCCTGCTAACAATAGAAAAAAATGTTAAATCTGTTTGTTTTTATTTGTTATTGCATAGTTTGCCAAGGTGGGACAGAATGCTTATAGACACCCTGGCACTCCCATAGTCCCACTGTTCAGGCTTGTTTTGCCTTTTGTGAAATATTCACCCCACAGTCACAAACATGGTACCTGTCAAAGTGAGGATTCTTCTCCACTAAGCATCCCTGAAATGCTGCCATGTTTTCACATCGTTCTGCTAAATAATTGAATCAAATTCAATAACTCTGTGTGATCAGACGCTCGTGTGTCCCACAACGGTAATTGCAGAGAATTCACCGCCTGTTCATTATGAGGTTTTCTAATGAGACCCAGACTTGTCTGGCCTTTAATTCATTGTGTCTGCTGGGAGGTTTGATGTGAAGCTGCCAAGTGCCGATACATCCACCAGAGATTTTTTTCCAACATGTTTGTCATAATTATGTTAAGTATTGTATGGGTTATGACAAAAACAGAACATCATAAACATGTGTGCCTTTGTTTAAATATGTTTACATACTAAGGGGCTAACTGTCACAAACGTGATTTCCCAAACACAGCTTAAACTTAATCTTAAACTACGTAGGAATTTCAAAATGAAGTAACTCTTAAAGGGATACTCCACTCCAAAATGAAAATTGTATAATTTTTCACTTACCCCCATGTTGTTCCGTACCCGTAAAAGCTTTGCTAGTCTTCGGAACACAATGTAAGATATTTTGGATAAAAACTGGGAGGCTTGTGACTGTCCCATTTACTGGCAAGTAAATTACACTATTAAAACAAAAATAAAGACTTTATTTAACAATTAAGCACCGTAAGGTCTCATCTGTGTCAGCGTAGCGCCATTTTGAAGATTATCCACTGGACGCAAAATACGTACACTCTTCTGTATCAGCCTCGACACAGGGTTGTGTCTTCTTCTTCGATTTACGCTCTGATTTGAATGCAAACAGCGCACCCTTGTGGCCCAACTGATACAGAAGACTGTACGCATTTTGCGTCCAGGGAATAATCTCCAAAATGCACTACGCTGACACAGAGGAAACATACAGTGCCTAATTGTTGAATAAAGTCATTATTTTTGTTTTATTTCCATACAAAAAGTATTCTCGTCGCTTCATAACGTTATGATTGAACCACTGATGGCAGATGGAGTATTCTGGCGATGCTTTTCATACTTTTCTGGACCTTGACAGTGTAATTTACTTGGCTGTCAATGGGGCCTCCCGGTTTTTATCCAAAATATCTTAAATTGTGTTCCAAAGACTAACGAAGCTTCTACAGGTTTGGAACGACATGTGGGTAAGTGATTAATGACAAAAATTTCATTTTGGGGTGGAGTGTCCATTTAAGCAGTCAAATCCAGGCCAGGATGTATCCAGGAAACCTGTGCTTTATGAAATATACATGTTTTTAACTGTGAAATAATGAGGGACATTTAGTTTTGATTAACATCTGTTGCTAAACACTGTTTTGTTTTATGTCTTTAGCCAAAGTGTATGACTGGATCTTTCACTAGCAATACGTTATTCAATTCCATACAAACACTGAAGGATTTGTTTGCGCGTTTCATGTTATTATTGTTTTTGTTTTTGTTGGCAGAACGAGGTCACCTTGCTAAAAAATGAGGTGACACAACTGAAGCAGCTTTTATTGACACATAAGGACTGTCCCATCACCACCATGCAGAAAGAGTCTCAAGGTTACCTCAGTGAGTACTATCACGCACCCACACGGCCAGAGGTGACATTACGTAATGAAGGATATACACTATATTGTTTGTAGGACACACCCATCGATATAGATACTCCCGACATTTTTTTTATGTATGGAGGCTGCCACTCCCTGGTTATAGAGGAGGGCAAAAACACTAATTCTCTCAGTCACTGACAAACAAGTTGCCTAGAAGTGTTTAGGGTGCAGAAATATATTTTTATACTTCCAAATTCATCAATATTTAATTGAGTTGTGAATATTTCAATATTAATCTCAATGTGGTATTTATTATTTTCACATTATTGTCCTGTCTACTCATAGTAAAACAAAAATCACAAATGAGATCTCGTAAATATGTTGATTTTACTAAACTATATATGGATGGATGGACGGACAAACAGACAGAGGATGGATGGATGGATGGATGGATGGATGGATGGTTTGATGGATGGACAGACATATGGATGGGTGGATGGATGGATGGATGGATGGATTGATGGATGTATAAACATATCGATAGGTTGATGGATGGATGGATAGACATATCAATAGGTGAATGCATTGATGGATGATTGGATGGATAGACACATCAGTAGCTGAATGTATGGATGGATGAATAGATGGACGGACAGATAAAGAATGGACCGATGGACAGACAGAGATATGAATGGATAGATGGATGAATGGACAAATTAATGAATTGGATGAATGGACAGATTGATGGACAGGTAGACATATGGATGGATGGATGGATGGATGGATGAATGGATGGATGCATGGACAGATAGACATAGAAAGGGATGGCTGGACAGATAGACGTACATATGTGACCCTGGGCCACAAAACCAGTCATAAGGGTCAATTGAAATTAAGATTTATACATCATCTGAAAGCTGAATAGTTAAGCTTTCCTTTGATGTATGGTGAGGATAGGACAATATTTGGCTCAGATACAACTATTTGAATATCTGGAATCTGAGGGTGCAAAAAAATCAAAACACTGAGAAAATTGCCTTTAAAGTTGTCCAAATGAAGTTCTTAGCAATGCATATTACTAAACAAAAATTTAGTTTTGATATAGTTACGGTAGGAAATTTACTAAATATCTTCATGGAACATGATCTTTACTTAATATCCTGATGATTTTTGGTATAAAAGTACAAATATAATTTTGACCCATACAATGTATTGTTGGATTTTGCTACAAATATACCCATGCTACTTATGACTGGTTTTGTGGTCCAGGGTCACATATGGATGGATAAATGGATGAATGGACAGATAGACATATGAATGGATGCATGGCTGGACAAACAGGCTAAACAACAGACGGATAGATGGAAGGAAAGATGGAATGAGAGACAGAGAGACATCTGAATGGACACAACCAGACATCTTCATCTCTCATATTGTCCCTCAGGTCCAGAGAGCAGTCCGGCAGGAAGTCCCACCCCTGTAACCCAGCAGCAAGTCATCCAGCACAATACCATCACCACCTCCAGCATAGCACCCAATCACCGCACAGATATTAACCCCATCCACTAGAGATCCACACCACGCTGGACATCCTGACGGCAAATTCTAGACAGACACACACCTCTGTGCCTCTGTGGCAGCTTATTCTTCTTATTTGTAAATGTAAACTGATTACCATTTTGTTTAGTTCTGTGTGTTTTATGTTTTCATTTGAGTCTGCTTAAAAAAGGGAGTATGCATAAATCATCGGGAACCATCTCACTTGTCAAGGACATCACTAATGGAAACACAACTATTACATCTGTTCCTGGATTACTACTGGACCACTGCCTTTACAAATTACAGAATTCAGATAGTTGGATAGCGTTTGCTATGAATTTTCCATTGCCAAAAAGGTGCTGTCCTTTCCTTTCTGTTTATTGTTATAAATTCTCAAATTCCCCTTTTTATCAAATTCAAAAGGTAAATTAGGAAGGTCATTCTCCATTGGGAGTTCCTAATGAAAGTAAACTGAAGCAATATGAATCTCTGGCATGCTCAGCAATCTGATTGTCTTCACTTGCTCGCTCGGACCAGAATCTAGATCAGATTAAGTTCAGCATATTAGCTCCTGTCATTTCAGATATAATTTCAAAAGTTATCTTGGTAAAACAAAACAGCTTTCACTCCTAAGCTGGTACAGATCATGTAAATGGAATGCATTTATCAAGCTCACACAGCCTTCTGTGAGCATATGCCCTGCTGAACATTTGTGAGATTTCTGAGAATTCCCAGAGTGGCGAGATCACAGCTGCAATAGTGTTGCACCAGGAAGACATCTCACTTGGCACTCGAACGTTTCGGAAGATACCATCAGCTGTTTCATTTTAAGATGGTGTAACTTCTGGTCAGATTTACCCCTGGTCCTCGTCAATTTGCATATTACTGGCAGTTCATTTCAGTGTCTGTTTCGGATCAGCGAGTGGACTAAGAATTACCCACATGATCCTTCAATACATTTTTATGTATGTTTTGTGCTCATATGTGGGCCTTCCAACCACATTCAAAACACTCCATCTAATCTTGAACCAGAATAATGCCATGGAAAACTTTTGGAAGCTTTTGCTTTACCTGAGGCTATGGAAAACTTCCACTGAAGCCAAATGCATTGTTAAATGCTACTTAAAATTAGCTTTCGTTTTGGCTCGAAGTATTGTTTACATCTTCCTCGGGCATTCTGACTGTGAGGTAAATTAAATTGAATAGGATTAAATGTAATAAGATATATTTTGATACATCCCAGTTTGTTTGGTGCCTAGGAATCCGTATGATGCTTCCTTCTTGACATGGGCCATGGTAAATTCTGCACTTGACTATAGTCTTTATGAAACTGTCAGGCTCCATCAACGGTTCTGGAAATGTGCTGTTGATTTTGAGATGTTATTATACAGTCATAAACAGCTTACTGTAAGGGGCCGTTCACCAAGAATGCATTTTCGTGTTTATGAAATGCAAAAGATAGGTTCTCAAGGTCCATTTGCACTTCATAGAACTTGACAAGGAGCAGAGACACACAGTGCAATGTCATTTTTGTTGGCTTTCTCAATCATAAAATCCTTCCAGTGCACTGGTATGTTTGCTGTGAAATCTGTGTTCTCTTACCAGAAAATATATCCCATTTTCTGAACCGCCTCATCTCAGTACATATCATTACACGATAGACGTTTTGGTGGTGGAATTTTACAACTCAGAAAACAGTATCTCAATGTGTAATGCACCAGGGTTCTTACCAGTTCACGATACACTGATTCACAACCTAAGAAGATCATTGAGACACACCCGAATAAACGTCATGCAGTAGAACGTGAAAACGCATTCTGTGTGAACTGCCCTAATAATAATATTCCATGGTGAGCTTTGTAAGGGATATGTGGGCAAGGTCCCATATAATTCTTGAGTGAATGATCATGGACCGATGAGCTATAAAATGGCCGCTGTCACTTTAAGATATGAGTCCTAAAGACCGTGACACACCAAACCAGCATTAAAGAACTAACGGCGATGAAAGGTGACCATTGTTGTCATTCGTACGAATTCCTACGAATCTGCAACCTCGTAATATACGCATGATTTTTCTCAAACTGTACAAATTAGTTTAAGTGAGGTTGTAAGAATTCATACAAATTAGACATCTAGAAAAATATCTACGAATTGCCGTGAGATTGAGTTGGCCAATCAGAGTGATCTTTCTCACCGACTACCTGAGACTGATTTAACAGGCCAAAAAGCCACCAACAGGGTCCTAGTGGTGACGGTGTGGAACTGACATTGGCAGTTGACTTCAATGGACTGTTGACTTGGTGTGTCACTGACTTTAATCACATTTTCCTTGACAAATTGCAAGTAACGGAAAAATTTGGTCCACTTTTGTTTCTTTCCGCTGCAAAAATTGAGTATTTTACTGTTTCTACGCAGGTAGTTATCTAGACCGATCTAGATACTGCTTTCCAAATCTCACAATGTGCCTGAATATGTCTTAAATACTCACATAGGGAAGAATGTAAGTCCTTAGTAATACTTTGATATCATTGCATTTATTTTCAATTCAGGTTAAACTTTAAGGCCTTGACATTGTTTAGCTTTTTTGTAAAGACTAATTACTAGTGTTTTCTTGTGGACACTGTTTTGTTTCTGACTTATTATGATGTTAATGGACTTTTCTACCTTCTTGAACCAAGGAGGCCTGTGATGAGAATACAGGCACGCTGGAAATGTCTTCGCATCACGAGGAGAGATGCACCAAAATGTTTCCCCTCTGCCGAAAAAGGGCCTTTTTTCCAGCAGCTAAGCTCAGAACCCTGTTTCACATTTTTCACAGTTTGTAGAGGATTTTTCATCCCTCGTAAATGGAACATATTGATTCCCTTCGCCTTTCCTCGCAGCACTGTGTTTGGAACAAGAGCGTGTAAAAAGACCTCCACATTGAGAGGTGGAAATCTTGTAGCTGTCTATGCACTTTGACCTCTGTGAGCAGCAGAGGATGGAATAGCCATATAGAAGACTCAGCGATTCCCAGTTCCCACACCAGCGAGAGCCAGCAACTGTCAATCTATGGAGCAATGCAACTTGTACGGACCAATCGGATTGGAGCCCGGAATGGGTCACCCCAAGAAGGACACGATTCAAATCGAAGGCTTGGGTTTTGGTGGTGCTCCTGTAGCTTTAAGACTTTAGACTCTCCCTTTAGAGAAAACCTGTTTGTCACAGTATGAAATGGGTGACATCAAGGTGAACTGGAAACATGAATGTGCTTTTATTGTTGGACCTTATGGTGGTTTGGTTGTTTCCCAGCATAGTTCACATAGGATAGTTCACCCAAAAAATGAACATTGTCATCATTTACTCAGCCTAATATCATTTCATACATGTATCTGTCTTATCTTTATTCTGAAAAACACGAAAGGACATATTTTGATTTTTTTTTTTTTGTTTTGTCCATACAAAATCAATGGGGTCCAAACATTTTAAACTTAAAAAAGGACACAAAGGTAGTGTAAAATGTATAAAATTATTTTAAAAACTGATTAAATACTGTATGGTGACATATAAGTAATAGCAAATCTCATTGGTTCTTGTGTGTGTCACATGATGTCACAACACAAAAAACAGTTAGGTTTGATGTTACTGCTTTGTTTCCATATTTGATTTGTGCTCTGTGTAAATGAGTTGATCAATGATTAAATTTGATTCGATTTGAGAGCGAATAACCACTTTGTTCATTGATCGCATCATTTCAGTTTGGATTACTTTTATGCTGAATTAATTAAAATGTTGAATCTTTAATCTTTTGGACCCCATTGACTTTCACTGTATGGACGAAAAAATGCTAAAACATTCTTTAGTGTTCTGCAGAAAAATGAGTAAAGGTAAAATTATATTTACTGTTGTTTGCCAAATTTTTGCAAACTGAATTCTGTCATTTCAACAGGAATCCAAGAGAACAAGAATTTTGTGTGAGGGAGAAAGATTTTGCAACTGATTCACCGCACTAGCCAACAAAAACTGCTTGGTATTAAAGTGTCCATAGTGTAGAGATGTACTGTATAAAGCACACCTCACTTTATTAGACAATGGACCTTTTTTGCCCAATGTGACCACACCTAAAAATGCTGATCACTTTTTTTTGGGTGAACTGTCCCTTTAAGTAACTCAAATCAACATTCAGTGTTTTCTGTGCATGTAGCATTACAATGTCATTTCGAATGAGATTCCGATGCCCACAAAGGGTGTGGGTTTCAATGTTTTTGGATTGTGAGCTTGAAAGTTAACTTGAGATCTGTGTATGCATGCATTTTCACTCCCATTGGCATCTCAGATTTCACACTCACAATTTTTGCAGTATTCAACCCTACGTGATGATGTAATAATATGGTGGGAGGGGCTTGCTAAAACGCTGTTTGGATCTCCATGGAGGACTTTAAACAGTTTAAAGCTGCATTTTATTTCATCTCCTACATCTTTACATTTCAAAGCAAGGTGGTCAGGAGCGTATCTGCGCAGGGCCACGTCATCTCTTACCCAAGCAACATAACATATAAGAACACACTGAACTGGAACTATTTCACTTGCCCTCAGTGAGTAACGACATTAATCTCAAATTGTTGATTTGGCATCAGTCCTTGTTAGGATGGGTGGATGGATGTCTTTTGTAATAGCATTTTTATAAAACAGAGGGAGATTTTATTTTGTGTGTGTGCGCGCGGTTGAGTATATGTGTGCTTTTGTGTGCATATTTTTTATTTTAGGGGGTGGACAATGAATTCGCATTAATAAAACTATAAATGTATCATTGCAACAAAACTATAAATATTGTATACATTTGCATTCATTTTTGTAATATTGTTCCCTTAATGCAACCACCTTTCTTTTTGAAAGGAGTACATGTTTGGTACTTGTTTGTAAATAATGCTTGCATAGCACTTGCAATCTTCAAGTGTTTACCTGTTCATTTCAGAGCTGAAACATTGCATTGTTTGTTACGCATTTTGAATTCATGAATTCACACACGCTTGCATAACTTTGTATATTTTATATGTTTATTAATTAATGCCTTGAACAGTTTGTGTTTATGCAAATGTACAGATGTGAGATCACAACAGCTATATTACAATATGCAAATAAAGCACTTGTTCTTTAACAAAGCTTTGCCAATTCATTATTGTTTGAATTGAAAATATAAGATTACAGTATTTGCTAATTTTAAGTATTGCTTATTACACAACCCCCCCTCCCTAGATTAGATACATCCCTAGATTTGCATATAATCTAGAACTTGAGTACATCTGAAGGACAATCATGAAAGTTCAATTTGTATTTGATTATTTAATAGGGACCCCTGGTGGACAGATCTGTCCAATAAGGATTTTGATACAGAAATACAATTTAAAGTAGTGAACAGAATTAACAAACAAAAAAATTCTGAATTAAAATTTTGCTCCATATTTATGCACTAAGAACATTGATAAAAATACTGTCACATACGTGTTTAAAAACAAATGTGCAAGAAAGATGTATACCTGTACACAACAACTTTGTACCTTTTATACAAGGATATAAAATGCCTGTCAAGATATTAGAAATAAGCCTTTAAAAGGTCTTTTATAATGCCATTACGTTCACATGATGATAAATATTATATCTAAAATAAATTCCCTGTAGATAACACATATACGCATAGCACATATATAGCCTTAATCATCATTGTCACCATAATGCCAGTTTATGAAAAATGTCATAATCAATTAACTTTACATTTCATTTATACAACATGAATATATTTCATGTTGTATTTCTATAACATTGGCCGATGCCAATATATAATACATTTTAAATGTAGCAATTAAGTTCATTATATATACAATTTATTTATAGAATTGATATAAATTATATATTTAAATAAACTATTCACGTTAATAATAATATTAATGTTCTTATATAATACAAATAATTATTCTATATATTTTTTTTGTAATAGAAAAGAGTCATGTTTGAATAGGATTGACTGGCTGCAAAATCCAACCATGTCATGGCCAATAACCAGGAATGTTAAAATTGGCATACAAGCATACAATAAAATGTAGCATGAAGTAATACAAGCGTCATATACATTTAAGACATTCATTGGAGAAATGCCAGAAATCTTTCGTAATTAAAAACTACCATTAAGAAATGTTCGTGTTTTTAACGCTCAGCTGTCGCCCCCTGCCGGAGACACGAGGGACATGCTGTTGAAATGAAAAGCTCATTAAAAATAATTAATAAAAAATAAATATATGTTCATTCAAAATAAACGGGTTTCATTTTTTGTTATGTTATGCTATTGGCGAATCTAGAATTTTCACTATTAACTTTTGTTTTGCCTCAATCAACTTCTAATTAGTTGCTTGTTAATTCTAGGTATTGGTAGGATTTAAAGATGTAGAATATGGGCGTGCAGAATAAGGCATTGATATGTGCTCTCTCTCTCTCTCTCTATATATATATATATAATAAACAGCCAATATGCTCGTGGTATACTAATTAATAACTATTTACATTTATGCATTTAGCAGACGCTTTTATCCAAAGCGACTTACAGTGCATTCAGACTATACATTTATTTTTGTCAGTATGTGCATTTCCTGGGAATTGAATCCACACCCTTTGCGTTGCTAACGCAATGCTCTACCACTGAGCCACAGGAACACTATTTAATAGTGAGAACTGGTCCATATTAGTTAATGTCATATCAGTTAATAGTGAAAACTGGTGTTACTTTTTCTTTGTTGTCGTATTTATTTATCAGTGTAGATATGAGGAATGTATAATAAGCTTGTATAGCTAACTATAAGTACTGAACAGATTATAATAACCTTATGGATTCAAAATTAAAAGACAACAGTAGTACATTATACTCAAATCACTTTAATCAAAAACTGATAATGTACAATAAAAACACAGTTCCTACACTTAACACACAGCCCAATACAAAAGAGAACCCCTAACCCTTTTTCATAATAGCAGACTTTTGCATTGAAAAACATTATACAGCTGAACAACGATTCATTCAGTGGTTTACATTCTATTTGAGTTTAGTGCATCAATGTGATGAGAATCCATCAGTAGAAAGGAATCTGTCAATCATGTCAAATGATCTCTCTGGTTGGTCATAAGGTAAAATGTGCCCGCCTCCCCTGATAATTACCTACAGAGAAGAAAACAGATACATTTGTTATCAGTGAACATTAATGCATTTCATGTGTGGCATCAGCCAACATAATTGAAGCAAATGTTTTTTTACAAAATAATACAAGTGTTAAATTGAACTTAGTTTACAAATTATTTAAATACATTTACCAAATGTATTATAAATGAAAACATTTTAGTTATTATAAATGAAAATATATGTTTCTTATCTACTGATGAGGATGTGAGCAGATTTTGGAACTGCCAGTAGTCAGAATGGGTGTAGCGTTCTGCTAATGATGATCATCTCTAAATTAGATCATATATTGGCTGATAAATGAATCTACCAGTACTGCAAACCCTCACCTGACAGAACTCCCCCACTTGTCGTACATAACCTGCCACTTCAGTATCACTGGGCTGGACCTTCCAGGGGAAGCGCTCTGCTTTTTTATACTCGTCCGCTTTAGACCAGTTCACTGTAGGCAGGAAGCGCTCCGTCAGAGGGGCTGCAACGATGACATCAAGCTGTCCACTGTAGATCAACACCTGTGAATAGACGATCAGATCCATCCCACAGATTAACCCAAAGTGAGTTCTGGACTGAAGCCATTTAGGCTTCCTTGATATTATTTTCTTAAAGGGGACATAACACACACAGTTTTACCCAATCTCATGCTAATCTTGAGTAGCACTGCATCCTTCATATCTCCAAAAAGTCTTTGGTTTTATCAAAAAAAAAAAAAAAAAGGATATAGCTTTACAATTCTCTCCAATAACAGCTGCGCTCCTGGAGGCGTGCCATGGGCAGAACTAAAGAGTGACGTTTGATGCAGTTTCATTTAAGGGGGGGGGGTCATTGAAGGCAAAACTCACTTCACAAGTTGTTTGACCATAAACGTGTGTTGGAAGTGTGTGTACACATCCATCCTATAATGATAAAAATCCACCCAGTGTTTTTTTTATCTCTATTTTAAAATCCCCTCTCTCAAATCAAGCTGTTCTGAGATTCCTGTCAGATTGACGTAGTTCTATACAGACGGCTCCCACGATAGTTGATTGACAAGCCTCCTACCTTAGACCCGCTCTGAGTGAGCCGAGAGCTGTCTGCCGGTGCAGGGGAAGACAAGAATGTCTCTGATTAAACAATTGAGGTGTTTTGCTTTTGGATGTAATAATGAATATAGCAGTCGTCATTAACTCCCGACATCTGAGCCGCTGAAGACGCAGAGGATTAATGTCCGTTTTAGAATGGAATGTGCCGATCTACCTAAATTCGCACAAATCATTCGTGATCCAGCTTCATCTACAGATGATGTGAGTATAAGGTTTTTTTTACGAATCTTTGCAAAAATCGCCTTTCCTAATATGTGCTAGTTAGCCAGTTTCCCTGCTGAAGTTAACAGTTTGATCTTCGCCTAATGGAAGAGAGGGGCGGGGTCAGCAGAGCTCATTAGCATTTAAAGCGACATGGACTAAAAAACTGCTTGCTGAAAACAATAGCTGATTTTGATAAGTTAAAAATCTCAATGCTATTGTAAAAAAAAGTATTTTATAGACTTTTCATTAAGACCCTAAAAAAATTAAAATAATAATAATAATAATAATAATATCAAGTTGTGGAAAATGGTCGTCCGATGACCCCTTTAAGTTACGGTCTGCATTTCCGAATCATGACCGGGATCTTTTATAGCTGGGACAGCTCCATCTTTCAGTATCAAATTATGCACAAATACAGGGCCTTGTTTATAAAATGTTCGTCAACAAACACATTTGTGAAACTCTGTTGCTGCCCCAAAAAACAAACAGTTCACGTAACGCTGGGTTCTTTGGGAAGCTGAACAAAGTTATCTTTCCCTTACAACCAAAAACACAATTATTTGGAGACATTCCTCACGAGCAAGTCCCGTGCAGTGCAGCCGAATGAAGAGCGTTGATGGGTGTGCTCTTGCTATCGCTCAGGTTTGCATCAACCTGAGCGTGTTCTTCTGGGAGAAATGCCCATATAAAGGAGTTCCACCCTTCATGACGTCATCGTTACGAAATTGTAAGAAACCCAGAAATGTGCATTTGCCACAGAAATACTCTTGTTATACATCCACTGTGACCATGTTTAGCATGAGAATTCAACTCTTTAGCACTAGAACCGCCACGGGGTAAATTTGACCCATGGCTGTTTTTCAAATGTACATAACAGATTTTCAATGAAACATTCAAGTCTCACAGTCATTGACAAAAAAAATAAAAAATTGTGTGATGTACAATTCCCTGTTGTTTTGAGCAAAAACAGATAAAAAAAACGGGGTTATTTATAACTAAGCGCCAGCGTGTCAAATTTACCCACTATATAATGCCTGGATTTTCGTGCTGTCATTTTCTTGACTCTTATGTTTACACATTGCTAAGCAACGCCTTTCACGCACTGAATTAGTGACTATCAGTTTAATAAATAAAGACAAAATGAGTAAAAGGCGATTTATGGATGCTGAAGAGGTATAGGAAGCACTAAATACCACAAGCGATGGAGAGTCTGATGGTTGTGAGATAAGTAATGCATCCTGGTCGGCTCAGCATCTGACAGCGATCAAGATATAATATTTATATATGTTTTGTCATTTCTATCGTTTATTGTTCGCTCCTGTGGCACCATTTAGTCTTCCCATTTCCTGAAGAGAAAAAAAAATCTGATCTATGAACTAATGTAAAACGGTATACAATGTCAAACTTTTTTTTTTTATTACCTGAAGTTTATTGGTAATGTTCTCAAATTCAAATTATATAACTAAACAAATTAATAATTAATTAGGTGAAGCTGCGCACATGAATTTGTCATTGCATCATACAGTGTAGTAAATTATTATTGCTCATTATCAGTGTTGGGGGTAACGCATTACAAGTAACGCGAGTTACGTAATATTACTTTTTTCAAGTAACTAGTAAAGTAACGCATTACATTTTAATTTACTAGAAAATATCAGGAGTTACTTTTTCAAAAAAGTAACGCCAGCAACTTTTTTTCCATTTATTGACTGACAGTGCGCTGTGTGAACATGATCTTCCTGTAGTTCTATTCTAGACTAAATGTGAATGTGCATGAATTCATCCCACTCTCAAAAAACTGATTCAGTATTCATCCAAATGAATTAAAACAGTGAAATGCAAACTCAGAATATGACGCAAACCTGCAATAATTAAATGTTAAACACAAATATATCTAATCTCATTTTATTAACCAATGTGATTGCTGCTGACCTTTGATCCAGTTCAACTATACTAATAAGCAAAAATGACTTTAGATAAACTAACAATTGTGCTTCATTGTTTTTTTTTTTATTGCTGAAGAGTGTTGAACCTTCTTTTCCTGCGTTCTACTGTACAGTGATTTACTCGTCCTTCAGCCGGAGGTTTATTCATTACACTTTTTGGTGTGAAAGGGCTTTTATATTTGCTATAAATAGAACTTATTGTATTAAAAAGAAACAATCAAGCCCTACTCCTATTTAAAAAGTAACGCGAAAGTAATGTAACGCATTACTTTCCATAAAAAGTAACTAGTTACATTTTTAGGGAGTAACGCAATATTGTAATGCATTACTTTTAAAAGTAACTTTCCCCCTCACTACTCATTATTGTCTATAGCTAATTTAGTAATTTAAATAACATGTTAATATATTATATAATTAGCCTATAAATATTATAATTATTATTGATAATATATTAATAACATAATATTACACCACCCGAATATGTACGTACTTCTTTCTAATTCTCATTGTCAGTGCTTGTTTAGCTTATATTGACAGTTATAAAAGTGATTAGAGGCTTGTATAAAAAAAGCCTTGAACATAACAGGACAAAAATAGTTGTTGACTAGACATAATAATTTCATGACTAAATTACATGTTGTAATGTGCGTGGGTAAAAATGACCCGCTGGCGGTTTTAGGTATACAGTGACCCCCGGTGGTTTTAGTGTTAAGAGTGTAAATAACTCAATATGCATGAAATTGCAATAACACCCCCCCCCCCTTTAAGAAAAATCATGTTTAAGTTTTGAACAGTTATTTGCACATCTCTCAATTATCATTGTATTACATTGCACTGTTTCGCGACAAAATAAAAACTCCAGAACTTTGATCATAAAACTAAGCATTTAAATATAATCTTACTAAGATATATTATTATAGAGTGACCGCTAATAATTTTAATCATCTGTTATAAAGATCTAATTTACATCCATTACAGGCTATCAGAATTTCATTTTACTTTTTGGGCCATATAAATACTAAATTGTAAATGTTTTTCTAAGTTTGTGCCTCTGAAAAACATTGAGCTGCATTGATTCTCAAAAAAAAAAAAAAACACACCCTTTCCAAACTTTCTTTTAGATTTGTTTTTATATTTTGTCTAAAGGTTCAATGAGCCGTTCCTTAATTTACATGCCAGATTTTACATGGTTAAATATGTATTTCAATTAATGCCATTCTATTAAATATTATTTTTTTGCTATTAAATCGTGTTTTTAGAGCTAGATGATAGAGATACATTTAAAACATCAGCTGAATAAAAAGAAAAAGCGTTATTTTCCCCATAATCAATATGGTAGCAATATACTGCACATCCCTAAACCTAAGAATTAATATGATTAAAGAGTTACGTCATTTAACAAAGGCCATAAAATTCCCAACCAATCAATGAAATGGTTCTCACTCTATAGTTGTCCATGAGGATGCCCAACCAGGGTTTGATGGACTTCATGACATCCTGAAGCAGATGCTTCTCAACATCTGAGCCGTCATGGAAAGTAAGATTTCCAACATGGATGGAACGTCGAACATCCGACAGAGTCACAAAGGCAGAAAAGTACTCCTGGTCTGGAGGCTCCTGTTTTAGGGAAAAAAAACAACGAGTCAACTAGCCATTTAAATCAAGAACACCTTATTCCCATCCATTTGCTTGTAATGAAATGTGTGGGTACCTGACACTGCATGTAGTTGTAGTAGTTGGTGCAACCAGTGACGTTTTGGAAGAATGAGGGATAAGGAGTAAGATCACCATTCAGCAAGCTGTCAAAAACCTAACCGAGAGATGAGATGTTTTCAGAACAGATGCAATAAAGAAGCCCCAGTGTCCTGATTGGTCACTCACCTGAAAGGCCTCCACCCATCTCTGCTCCTGGATGAGTTTGACTCCTGCATCTGTCTGCATCTGCACATGCTGCCTCTGCAGTTCATCCACGAGACCCGTCTGATAAAGGAAATCTGCATAACCTCCCAGCATCTGAGACGAAAGGGGATTAAAGAGATTCAAATAAGAACAAAAGTCAAAGTCAAGTCAAATTTGTGTGCTTCTCACAATACATTTTTCAAAGAAGCTTTGCAGAAAGTCATACGGTCATGTTTATAGCACCTTAGAGCCAGTTCAGAGCAATAGCTTTTTGGTGAATTGAAATTATCTGGCATTTAAAAAAAGGAAATATAATTTTCATTCACCAGTTCAGGGTCACACAGACCATCTCCAATGGCCACTCCTTTGAAGTTGATCTTCACTTTGGCAGAGGGATTCTTCTTGTGGATGTAGTAGCCAATTGCTGGAACATACTTTCCTGCATATGACTATGGATTTAAAATGTTAAATATAGTTAACAACAGTATTTTGATTGTACAAGACAGTAGGATTCTGATTGTATCAATCCAAAATGAGTTCTACTTCCTCACCTCTCCTGTAGCGTAGAACGGATTAGACTGGAACTCACTGAAAATCTGGAAGAACTGAGTCAGGGCGCTGCGGAGGGGACAAAAAACCTAATATATATCACATACACCTCACTTTGTCTTAGATAAACGGTACACTTTTGCCACTGTACCTGTACAAGTCTCTGCCCACATCATCCTGGTTTTGAGCAAATCCTCGGTCATCCTCAGTGAAACTCCATCCTGTCCCAACCTTAAAAATAAACCACAAATATCCATCTAGTATATATTATTAAATTAAAACCAGTCATAGAAACACCAGATTCACATACTGTATAAGTATTAGCAGTAAGGCTGTCAAGTGATAAAAGAAATGCAACTTATTTAAATTTACTCTGTTCTTTCTTAAAGAAAGAAATTGTGTGTAATAATTATATTCTTAGATTGTGTGGATGACACACAAGACAGAAAATATGTATCTCCATATAAAAGACAATCGGACGTATGCAGCAATGCTCTTTACCTCATTTCAGAATTTGTTTTATATATGCACGTATCTTTTCCAAATTGCATTAAAAGGAAAATAATAAAAATAAAAACTAAATGTTTTTATGTTATAAATACACTAAACTCACCGGCAGGCATATGACAGCATCAAATTTTAATTTCGCGATAATTATTGAAGCTTTTATCACGGTATTACCACGATATTAAAATGTTGTCATAATACAGTATAACAGGTTTAATAACTTTTTTCTTATAACAAGAACTGAACATTTAAATACAATAAAGCAATAGACAAATTTATAAAGTAAACTAATTTTTCAAATGGATTACAATTCTAGAAATCTAAAGAACAATAGGTAAGACTTTACAATAAGGTCTCATTAGTTGACTAACATTCACAATGATCAACAGCAACATTTGTTACAGAAGTTATTATTCTTAAAAAAAAAAAAACACAACTGTTCATGTTAGCGAGTAGAGTACATTAAATAAGTTCCAACTTTGATTTTAATAATTTGTTAACAAATGGAGACCGAATAATAAATAACAAAATATTTTTTAAAACAATATAGGGCAAGTTGTAGTCCAGATTAAATGTCATTAAATTCAAGCATTTAAGTGTTGCAATGAACTGTGTTTTGTATTTTAACTAGTTGATGAGAAATAAAATGCTTTCATCAAAATATGTAATTAAATAGTCATTCATGGTATTTTGAGGTGCCCGCGATAACAATATTGTGCGTGTTCATTATCATGAAATATTGTATTACCAAATACCGGGAAATGTCTACTCACCGGGTTGTCGATGTAAAGAACAGAGTTTCGTGATGTCCAAGGGAAATCCCTATAGCCCACTGCAGAATGACAATAAAGGGTTAGAAATTCTAAGGTTTTAAGGTAATTTCATACATTGATTTCAGAAGTGCAGGGTTTTACTATTAAAGGGTTAGTTCACCCAAAAATGAAAATTCTGTCATAAATGAATTACTCGTAATCGGTGTTGTTTACATTCAGCATGCGCGTGCTGTTGACAACGTTGATTACGTTCTGGGGTACACTACTAAATGGCAGAAAACCGTAACTCAGGGAGAGGAATTGTTGAATAAGTTATGTCATTATTGCTTTCTTTGCACAAAAACAGCCTTCATAGCTTCGTAAAATTACAGTTAAACCATTGATGTCACATGGATTATTTTACCTTTGTCCTTGCTACGCATTTGTGTGTTGATCTTGGAAATAGCCTTGCTGTCAACGAAGGGTCAGAGAGCTCCAAGATTCCATCAAAAACAGATCTTAATTTGTGTTCCGAAGATGAACATATGTCTTATGGGTTTGGAACGACATGAGTGAGTAATTCATGACAGAATTGTATTATTTTCAATTAAAAATATTTGGGAGAACTACCCCTTTAAGCAAAACAATCCGGCCCAAAACCATCTTGACACGAAGACACAGAAACAACATGCTAATCTCCATCAACATAATGTAATACAGGCATTTGTACTCACACGTGAGGTTCTTATGTACAAAATATGGGCCATGCTCCACAAACAAGCCAAACATGGAAGTCCCTCCAGGTCCTCCCTGCAGCCACAGCAGCACCGGAGCCGTCTCTGGTCTCTCCTTAACACAGAAAAACATGCTACAATATATAAGTGTGCAGTAATAACATCACTGAATCGAAATTTACAAAAATGATGTTTAGTGTACAATTTGTTGAGAAGACTTCTGAAAGCACCTGACTCAAGTGTTGCCAACTGACGCAGAAGCTACAGTCAGCAAATCAGTCTTATCTTTAGAGATGTTCATGTACGGTGTTAAAAAAATAAAAGTGCATGACATTATATTACCTGGGCAGGGAAGAACCAGAAGAAAAGGTTACTGTTGTAGGTCTTGTTCACAGTGAGATATCCTGAGTAACTCTTGACATTGGCACCAGGAAGGGGTCCCACCAAACTCAGTTTTTTGGCTGCGCATCCACAATACAAAAATGTAAGTGTATTAGCATATGGGTCAAAAACATAAGCCAATTATGATAGCAGTTATAACGAAAATAACTTCAACTGATCTATCAGTCTCTTACCAATTAATCCATAATATGGAAAATAACTTATAAAGACTTATCTATAAAGATAACATCATATTTAGCGAATTAAAGTAAAAGAACGAAAGAGGAACTGAAATTATTATATGCAAACAACAAGCATACCTTCTTCTATCTTGCCTTCCTCCAGATAGGGGGTGAGCATCAGAGGTTTGCCCGGGTCAACTCCAAAACTCGGCCCGCTCACACGGTGTGATTTCCGGCAGAAGAACGAGGAGCAGCCGCGGGAGCTGACAGACTCCAGAAGAGCCCAGAGGACCAGCAGCCTCAGCGTCTCCTTCAGCATTATAGAGGTTCAACTGCAGACAGCGAAGAAATATGACACGAGGATCAATGATCCAGCTCGACATTAAAAGGCTAGGATTACCTGCTACCTGTTAGAACAAGCCTAAACATATCAGATGAGAGAAAAGACGACGAATCTCTTGTAAGACTGTGTATTATCGAAAATAAGCAACATGCGTAACGTTAAATATAAGTTGTGCAGGAATGGAAGACGTAATAACTTATCAAACCAAATAATTGATCACTTATATGAATCTTGTTTCCCTGATCAGTAATAATAATAGCGTTACCTTGAAGCCAGATGCCAATCAGAAATCCAGAAGCCGTTTTTATCGGCAATGACATTGAAGTAAATGCGGATCAGCTTGTTGTCACGCTTTATCATGTGATGCAGTCACATGACTATATGGCCTCGAAGTCATGTGATCACAGTGAATCCAGGAACTTCAGTCAAAAACACTGACCCCTACAGGCCCGTTTGAGAGAAGCAGCCCCCAACTGCTACCAACAAGCAACTTTCCCCAATGTAAAATATTATGCAATATGCATTTACTATGTAATAGAGAAAGCCTACTAGTTGACACAGTTTATAAGCTATTTCTCAGAGTTGCTTTATTTTAAAAAGTCATCTGATACGTTAATGTCTTGACATTGAACATGACGACTGTTAGTATGTCGAACACAGGTTGAATTTTCCTCAAAAGTGGGGCATGTTGTCACACTTCATTGAGTATGTTGTTAGAATGGAACCTGCCATTAAACAGTCCATTATGAACTTTTGAACAAAATCTAACCAGGTAAAAATATTAAATTACAAAATAGAAACATTGTAAAACCAATACAATTCTTTAAAAATAATATAAACATTGTAAAACAACTATAAAACCATGGTTTTTATTGCAATACAATTCTTTACAAATAATAATATCAAACTATTTTGTCCAACAAAATTATATAAATTCCTAATATTTCAAATACATGTGAAAACTTGCTCTGACCTGACGTTTATGAAGAAATAACCTTGTATAACATGCCACAGCTCACTCAAGAGACACTAAAGACAAAAATGTGATTTTGGCCTGTCTATCATCAGAAATATTGATCTTATCAGCTGTTTTAAACATTTAAATTAATATTAAGTTTGACCAATATATTGTAGTAAAAGCAGTTTTTGAATTATGCCAAAAGCTAATATTTCAAATTTTGTGTGTAAGCAGTTTGCGGTGTTCAGTTTGCAAAAATGTAAGATTCCTTAAAAGTGTGACTCCCAAGTAATATAATGATGGGTAATAAATATAAAGATTGGGGAAGTAAATTTTTTAGCAGTGTTGACTGCATTCATCAAACTATTTCATTGATGTTTATTGCAAGAAACTATAGGTTTAAACTGTATTCAAACACATCTCAAATGCTGGTTACAAGTCAGAGCAAACCTAAAAAGCAATGAATAACAGAAAAATATTTCGTTTGATCAATTGAGATTGACATAAAATATTTTCTAAAGGTAGCCTATAGTCCCATCTTTAAAAAAAAAACAGGAAAAATGAGACCTGGGCCTACTTTATTCTCTATTTGTGGAAAGTGCTACATGCTTTTTAAGTGGGTGTGCCAAAATTACATGTCTTTAAAGTATACAGTGTGCTCTTATAAACTACAGATATTTGATGTTTTTAAAATGAGCTCAATTTTTGTTAGTAGTTAATCAAGCAAATTTGATAGACCTTGCAACAAAACAAACATGTAATACCTTTAAAAAAGTAATGAAAAGTGAACTGTAGACTATACCTTTGTAACTGTGCTGTGTATTAGTATGCTGTATCTTTGCAGCATGCCGAAGCACAGGAAAACCATAAGTTTTAAACATGCAACATTTCTGAACAGCAAAAGGAACGCAACTTTCTAGTGGTCACAGAAGCACACAGCTGAGAGGCATGAATGTATTACAGCACGGCCATAGACAGGAGAAATGTGCGCGCGCCTCTTCCACTTTAAGAAGGCGGATTCGCCTCAGCACACACTGAGTGTTTATTACGAGCCTTGAAGTGGCACATGGAAGCATTACAGTCAAATCCCTGTCTCTAAATATGGCGAAACCTACCGGCACTGACAGCACACGGAACGGCCGGGAAGTTTTTTTGAATTCTGCTTTTCATTACGACGAAGAGTAGATGAGTTGTCACATTTTCTGTACGTATATCTGAGGTTGTTTCAACTAGTTTCGTTTGGTTCTTCTGCTGCCACACACGCGCCTGTAAATGCGGCAGCGTCTGATCCGAGACTCACAGCGGGTTATTATCGGCTGTTTAGAAGGAACTCTGGAGAGCTGAAGATAACCCAGGAGAGCAGAGACTGAGATGGAAGAGCTGTCAAGCCCTAACAGACGCCAGTAAGCGGGTGGGTTCAGTGAATTAGACGCGATGGCAGCGTCCAGCAACTCCAGTCTGTCGGGTTCCTCCGTCTCTTCGGGTGAGTACTGATAAATCACAACGAAACTGGACTAATTTGTTTGGGAATCTGAATAGGCAATTGACGCGACGATGGCAGAATGGAGATGGTTGGCACTGACATTTTAGTTTCTGTGGTTTTGGATGTAATTAAAGCAGGCAGGATAGAACACGGTGAAGAGGTGTGTCATACCTTTTCTTCATCCAGGGTGAACTAGACCCACCTTTGACTTCCTTCACCACTGCAAAAGCATGCAGTCGTTGCTATCACCAATGCACGCTGGCAGATGATTGTGTAACGTCACACTCCCTGTGCACGAGTTTTAAAGGCCACCTCTATCTGAATACTTGCATGATAGCAAAAACAGACTCTTTAGTTTGATCACGATAAGTGGTGGAAACTACAAATAAAAAATGTGCACCGTGCTGAATTGTAATTCCAAATAACATTTTTATTTCTTTGTGAAATATAATTAGTTACTGCATGCACTGAAATCGTATGTGGATCTATACGCATATTGTCTTTATTTGTACTCTTGATATAGGCTGCAGTATATTTATATATATTTTATTAAAGTCATGTGTCAGTCCATTACCATAAAATCCATACATAATTAATAAATATGATCTTATATTTTGTGAGTTGTATATAATCAGTTCTGTTTCCATGATTTTGTACAGTAAACCACAGATTATTGAAAACTATTTGAGGAAATATCAGCATGTAGTGTCATGACCTTGAATACAAGGCTATTAATGGCTAAATTAACCATCAACCCTATACAATCAGCCATTTTACATTTATAGCAAATAATGCATTTTTATTTGTAAATTTAGCTTGAAATGCCACTATGCAATTTATTAACATTGTGTTTATTTAAATCGGCATTAAATTAATTCAATCAGATGTACATCATATTGCGAAATACAAATGATTTGTCTTTCTTTCCAATTCATTATGCCTTTCGAAATCAGTTTATTAATATTGGATTTATTAAAAAAGCAGTCTATTATCAGTTAAGACTTTTCTGTTGGGATGTTCACAATTGTGCAGGAATGCAAAAGACTAATTTCATGGAATGACCCAAGTGTAATTTGGGCATAACAGCAAACAGTATAATGTTAGCATTGTTTATAAATTTGTCATCAGTGTCAACTGTTAATATCCCAAGTAAATCACTGCCAGTAATGCCAACAACAACATGTTTTGTGTGTGTGTGTGTGTGTGTGTGTGTCCAATTCAACATGTTGTAACGTGGGAACCAAAAACTGGTTTGGACACATCTAGTACAAATGCACTTCCCACCCATTGTCTTAAAGGATCTAGGTTACAACAGACATATATTTCCTAAATCCCATCATTTTTTTTGCATCTAAAATGAGTCATCAAACATTTTCATAGACGTGTGATGAAAACTAACTACCTTAAAAGCTGCTCCTCTCTCCGTTTTATTCACTTGAAATATTTTCTATTATCCTGATCTTATTATCCCAAGAAATTATTGATGTTGAAAATGAGCTTTTAAAGTCACCTGTCATCTTCCTAGCTGGGTGTCATGTGGATTTTGAGCTGCATTATTACATGTGGGGAAGCTTAACTGCCGATATATTAGTAACCTTCACATACAATTACTTGTTACTTTTCAAAACCTATGAAATTATATTTTCACACAGGTACTAAACTGACCTACTACACATTTAAATCTGCATCCAAAATTTAGGGTTGGTAGGGTTTTCTCTGCTTTTTGTTTAATCAAAAATACAATAAAACAAGTAATATTGTGAAATGTCATTATAGTCTAAAATAGCTGTCTCAGTTTGTACTCCATTTGAATACATTTTAATGGGCAAAGCTGAATTTTCTGAAGCCATTACTCCAGTCTTCTGTGTCACATGATCCTTCAGAAGTCTGACATGCTGATTTGCAGCTCAAAAAAATATTTCTTATGGCAAATGTTGAAAACAGTTGTGCTGCTTACCGTGATACATTTTCTCATGATTCTTTGATGCATAGAAAGTACAAAAAACATAATTAATTAAAAATATGTCTTCTGTGACATTATAAATGTCTTTACTGTCACTTTTGATCTTTTTGCTGAATAAAAGTATTAATTCATTTTAAGAAAATGAAACAATCACACTGACCTCAAACTTTTGAACGTCAGTGTATATAGTGACTTATTCACATGTTGTGACCTTAGATAGGAAACAAACATTGGGTGGAAGGGAAACCACCGTCCCCAATTGCAACATAAGACACAAAACAGAGCAAAATGCGTCAGGTTGACTGGAGGTGTGAGAAGCACAAAAGAGTGTGCAGGTGTTTAAATACACCGATCATAAGTGTGAGGAGAGATAAGGTTGGAAAAGTGCTCAGAATCACTCCCACACAGAAATGCATGTTAACACCCTGTTCTCATGCTGTGCCGCTCGGCAATGCGTTTGTAAGAACAGAAGGAGGGATGTGTGTTCTGAGGGACAGTACACGTCTCAAGGGAGTACAAGTTCAAATAACATGCTTTGTTGAATGGGTGTGTAAAGAAGAACCGTTTTCGTGTAGGCACTCATTCCATTAAAGCTCAATAGTGACCTTGGGAGAGAAAAAGAGAGGGTTTGTCTAATTCACATCATGCTTGCTGTAACTCTTCCCGCAGACGCACAGAACCACGACTCCTCCTCCATGCCAAGCCACGGGCTCTTGAGATCCAGAAAAGGGATCAAGCCAAGCCATGACTCTCAGTGGTCGCCATCCATTCCCAAATAGATTATCTCACATGCATGTTGCTGAAAAAGCAGAAGTGCACTGCGGCGCACTGAAGGCGGGGAGTCTTTTCAGCCTGCGGTATGGAAAGCTGTCATTAGCTCTGTGCCCCCGGTGTAATCATCAGATGCCATATACCGCGCCTCTACCAGACTCACCGTGTCTGTCACAGGAGTATCATTATGTTAGAAAAACACTTTTTTGCCAGAAACCTTGCTTCATCTAGTTTGGGTGCGTGTAACACGCACATTCTGCTTTATATTAGCCAAGACAGGGCTGTAAACAAATGCAGGGCAGACTGGCAAGATGGATGCCGCTCGGTTCAGCTCTTCTGACTTCAAAGGCCAGTTCAAGCTTTGATGTTTCCGTAAAGGAAATCTGGGCCTGCAGCTCAGCGCTGCAAGCTTGTGTGTGTTTCAGAAATGATGAAGTTTAAATTATGGGTGATTTCATGGGTTTGTAATGATTTAATTTATTTTAATCTGAAGGGGTGGTGTTAGCTTAAGCTTGGGGCACTTGACCAGAAGGTCGCTGGTTTAATCCCAGTAAGGAGGGACTCGCTTCTTCATTGTACCCTTGGGCAAGACATTTAACCCCAGATTGCTCCAGACAGATTGTCCCGGCCATAAGTGCACTTTAGTAAGTCGCTTCGGATATGACTTCAGATAAAAGCATCTGCTAGAAGACTACTTACACACTTGTTTCATTCTTTTAAAGTCAAAGTGGAACGGCATTTACAATTGTTCTTCTGTAATCTGATTTTATGTGGTTTAATCATTAAGTAATATTATAATATTATAAATATTTTCGTTACATCTGGAACACACCATTACTTAGAGAGATAGTTCACCCAAAAAATGAAAATTCTGTCATGAATTACTCAACCTCATGTCATTCCAAACCCCTAAGAACTTTGTTCATCTTTGGAAAACAACTTGTTATTTTTGATGCATTCCGAGAGCTCTCATTAGTGGTCATCTTAATAGTTTCCATGGTTTCTCATGTGATTTCTGCTGTAGTTTTACAAGTCAGTAAGTCTCAGTGAAATAAGAGGCTTATTTAAGCCTGCAGTTATATTGGTGGATGGAGTGTTGTTGAGAACCAGAGGAGAGAAGAGAGTTTTAATGCTCACCTCTTCTTGTGTCTCTGTATTTATTATTAATCACCTCTGTGGAGATCCCCATGGTCATCCATCACCCTCTGGAATCACATTACCAAACAATGGATCTCCCTGCTACCGATGTGTCTGTGTGCTTGTGTACTGTAAATGTGCACGTGTGTGTGTGTGTATGAGTATAATCTCAGATGGCAGGCCCACTGACCCCCAGCAATCTCTTCACTGACCGCCTGATGTATTTTGCACACAAAACTGGAAAGCACTTTCTCTATCTGGCAAGCTCTAATCTGATTGACTGGCTTTACACATGTTCCCGGAGAATGTGTTTACAGGGCTTTTTTAGTGGTATTTTTAAGTCAGGTTGATACATGAGTACAAACATATGTCAGTTTAGCAGAATCAAATCTTTCAAACTTTATTTTGAGACACTTTGTAGCAAGTTAAACACATATCAAAAAGAAAAAATGGTAACACTTTAGTTTAGGGACCAATTCTCACTATTAACAAGTTGATTGTTGGCTTCTAGACCCAATACCCTCGCACTTTCTCCAAGCAATCTCTCCCACACTCTTACCAGCACTCACACACATTATCAACACATCTCTGCTCACAGGTATCTTCCCCACTGCATTCAAGCAGGCTCTGGTAACCCCACTGCTCAAAAACCTACATTAAATACTTCTCTTTTAGAAAACTACAGACCTGTCTCTCTCCTTCCATTCATAGCCAAAACTCTCGAATGAGTTGTCTTCAACCAGGTCTCGTTGTTTCTTTCATAGAACAACAAACTGGACGCTAAACAGTCAGGTTTCAGAATTGGCCATTCAACTGAGACTGTGCTACTCTCAGTCACTGAAGCCCTGCGAATTGCAAAAGCAGATTCCAAATCATCAGTTCTCATTCTGCTGGATCTCTCTGCCGCTTTTGACACTGTCAATCATCAGATCCGCCTGTTCACCCTCTCATCACTGGACATCACTGGGATTCCACTTCGCTGGTTTGAATCCTATCTCACTGGTCGGTCTTTCAGGGTGGCCTGGGGAGGGGAGGTATCCAAAGCACATCACTTGGTCACTGGGGTTCCTCAGGGATCGGTTCTTGGAGCGCTCCTCTTGTTTTTTTTTGCTTTTTTTCTTGTTTATTTAAAAGGGACAATGCACATCAATTAACATTTTTTGTTTACACTCAAAATGTAAATGCGCCAGAGTTAGCTAGAAAGCAAATTTTCATCTGTAGTCCCTTGGCAGGTCAATACAGCATCATAGTACAAAAAGAATACAAGAAAAAACAGAAAACAAATTAAGAAAATAAATAGATAATAATAAGTACAGTACAAATAAGGGCAGTACCTAAGATAAGGTAAACCAACTATTAATGATTGCAGGTTTGAGTGTTTTTAATCCATTTCTTAAGTGTAAATTTAAATGATAAATAGCTGGTGCTCTCTCTGAGTTCAGCAGGGAGACAGTTCCAATAATTTGAAGCCCGTACTGAGAAGACTGTTTGGCCAAATTTACTACGTCTGTACGGTACAACACAGTCTCCCCTGGTAGCTGCCCTAGTTGCCCTGCCACTACTGCTCTTCTGTTGTATAAATTCACCCAGTGGTGGTGGTGGTGCAAGCCCATGTAAAATTTTGAAAATGAGACGGGCATCTAGATAATGTAAGAAACTGTCAAAATTGAATAAGTTATATGTAATAATAATATTGCAATGGTGATAGCTGATAGGTTTTTGATCTAATATTTTTAACGTTTGCTTATAAAGGGTTTCTATTGGTTTAAGAGTTGTCACATTTGCTTGGGACCAACTTGTAAAACAATATGATATGTTGGAAAAAATCATGGCATCCATAAAAAGTTTTGCTGCCTCTGTGGTTAAATATGGTCTTATGTGTCTGAAGTTAGCCAGATTATATCTGATGGTATTAGCCACCTTTTTAACATGCTTTTTAAAAGTTAAATTCGAATCTAAAATAATACCAAGGTATTTAAAATCTGACACAACCATGAGTTTTTCTCCTTCAATAAAAACATCAGCCTGCTGTAGAATTGAAGACCTCTTAGAAAAGAACATACAGACTGTTTTGTTAATGTTAAGATGCAGATCTGACATTTTTAGCCATTCAGAAACATGCACCAGTGCTTAGGTTAATTTAGTTGCAGCCTGTTGTTTGTTCTTGGTATGCAAATAAAGAACTGTATCATCTGCATACATTTGTATTTTAACAGATTGACAGACTGAAGGCAAGTCATTAATATACAGGCTAAACAAGATAGGGCCCAATACTGACCCCTGGGGTACACCAATATTACAGTCGAGGCATGAAGAATAAGAATTACCAATATGTACGCTCTGTTTCCTGTTAGTTAAATATGACTCCATCCATTTCATGGCCTCTTCTGAAAAATTAAAAAAAGATAATTTTGATAATAGTGTCTGGTGATTCACAGTGTCAAAAGCCTTTTTAAGGTCCAGAAACACTGCACCTACTATACCACCTTTATCTAATTTTGACTTGATGTTTTCAAGGAGAAAACAGTTTGCTGTCTCTGTAGAGTGGTTTGTGCGAAATCCAAATTGCATTGGGTGCAAAGGGGTGTGGCCCAAGTTTAGATGGTTTTTCAGCTGTTCTGCTACCCATTTTTCTGTCACCTTGGATATCACTGATAAAATACTAATGGGTCTATAATTTGACACCATTGTTTTATCACCAGACTTGTAAATCGGAGATACTACTGCTGTTTTCCAGGAGCTTGGAAAAGTACTTTGCCTAACTGACAGGTTGATCAGATGTGCAATAGGGCGAGCAAGACCGTCCCTGTGTAATTTTAAAAATGAGGTATCCAAACCATGTGAATCCCTTGCTTTTGAATTCTTTAGCGAGGTTATAATTTTTCTAACCTCTGATTCAGATATTTCACTTATTTTAAAAATAGGTTTAGCTTTATCAATAGGGATAGATGGTATAATTTCAGTTGGGATACCTTGAGCCAGCTCCCTAACAGAATTTATAAAGAAATCATTAAATGTACTTGCTATCATATCATTATCTTGGGTCAGGATTCCATGCACTTTGAATTCAGGTAAAGTTATCCTTTGTTCTTTATACCTACCAGTTAATTTATTAAGATTTCTCCAAATAAGTTTCCCATTGCCTTGAGCTTCATTAATAATTCTGATAAAAAACTCTGCCTTAGACTTTCTTAAATTCCTTAACCTTATTTCGAAGAGTTGTAAAGGTGAGCCGGTCGCTACTATGTCCTGATTTTAGAGACCTCTTTAAAGCAGCGTCTCTTTCTTTCATTTGTTGCCAGAGAGTGTCATTTAACCATGGTAAGGTGGGCTTTTGTCCATGTTTACATTTCACCTTTCTTGTGAAGGCTGCTCTTATCTCTGTAATAGTAGGGAAAAAAAAACTCTTCTCCACATACACTACATCACTGGGTCACATCATGCAGCCACATGGCTTCCTCTACCATTGCTACGTTGATGACACACAGCTCTATCTCTCATTTCAACCAGATGATCCAACGGTAGCTGCACGTGTCTCAGGCTGCCTGGCAGACATCTCGGCATGGATGAAAGAACATCACCTACAGCTCAACCCGGTCAAAGACTGAGCTTCTTGTCTTCCCTGCCACTCCAACTCTACAGCATGACTTCACGATTCAGTTAGGTTCGTCAACAATTACCCAATCAGCTTCAGTCAGAAATCTTGGTGTAATCTTTGATGACCAGCTGACCTTCAAAGAGCATATTGCAAAGACTGCTCGATCTTGCAGGTTTGCACTACACAACATCAGAAAGATCAGGCCCTTTCTGACAGAGCATGCTGCACAACTTCTTGTCCAGGCCCTTGTCATTTCTAGGCTGGACTACTGCAATGCTCTTCTGGCTGGACTTCCATCAAACGCAATCAAACGTCTACAAATGATTCAGAATGCAGCGGCACGACTGGTCTTCAACGAGCCCAAAAGAGCCCATGTTATACCTCTCTTTGTCTCCTTGCACTGACCACCGGTTGCGGCTTGCATCAAGTTCAAGACACTGATGCTTGCATATAGAACAACCACAGGCTCAGCACCCGCCTACTTCCACTCCCTTATGACAATCTACATCCCTTCCAGAAGTCTGAGATCTGCTAGTGAGCGACGCCTCATGGTACCATCACAGAGAGGCACAAAATCACTCTCCAGAACTTTCTCGTTCACTATTCCTGGCTGCTGGAATGATCTTCCCACCCCCATCCGGAATGCTGGATCCCTGTCAACATTCAAGCAACAACTGAAAACTCATCTCATTTGACACTACTTTTTTTTATTAAACTTAATCTTTCTCATTATCTTTCTCTCCTTCCCTTGCTAGCTTGTACTTATTTGAACAATGCCTGACACTTGGTGTTATGGGCACTTCCTCTGTATGTTTGCCTCTTCAAGATTAATTGCTTTATGTATTCCCCAATTGTAAGTCGCTTTGGATAAAAGCATTTGCAAAATTACTAAATGTAAATGCGTATTAGCATGCACATTACTAACATATTGGCTGTTTATTAGTTCTTATAAAGCACATATTAATAACTTATTCTGCATGACCATATTTTAGATCCCTCAATCCTACCCCACACCTAAACTTAGAGGGTTAATTCACCCAAAAATGAAAATTACCCCAATATTTACTCATCCTCAAGCCTTCCTAGGTGTATATGACTGTATCAGACAAATACAATCAGAGTTGTATAAAAAATTGCCCTGGCTCTTTCAAGCTTTATAGTGACAGTGAATGGGTGTTGAGATTTTGAAATGTTATTATTCCATTATATTATTATTGTGTATTATCATTAATAATAATAATAATTATTATTATGATGATTAATATTTTTTGAATATTTTTTTTATATTGTGTGATCATAAAAAAATCTGTTTAATATGATTGTATAATCATTTTTAAATAAACATGTATAACTATTTTTAGGTGCTTGTTTGTAGGCCATCATATAAGTTAACACCACCTTCATTCCTTCAAAAAAACTCTATGATTTTTGGATTATTGAAGAATTTAATGTCTGTGACCAACAAAAGTTTAATTCTTTCATATTTGGTTATCATAATAAACTGCGTAAATGAACACGACTTTTATGAAATTTGAAGCCTAAATACAGTCGCCATAAGTAAAAAGCTAAACGTAGGCTTAACGAACACCACGGTCATATGACTTCAATGTCACCTTCATTAAGCTTCTGACAACTATTTAGTCTTTATTTGAGCCTGAAAGTGTGAGTCAGAATATTTTGCAAGAGCACAATTCTAAACAAAATGTGTTTGCAAAAGTAGACTAGTAAGTAGATGAGTTTTCCAGTTCGGTATAACTGCTAACTTGTTTCCAGGTTTTGGCCTACGGAAAGCACTCTAGTAAACCCCCTGGATGCTTAAAATGTCAGTCAGACTATCTCTTCCTTCATAAGTGGGCAGTTTTTGGTTATAATAAAATGCATTGTAGACCAGACATTGTATACTGTTTGTCAACGTGAGACTGTGTGTGTGTGCTTCCTTTGCCAATCAGAAGTGAGGGGCTTCCAAGAGTACTTGCGCTTGTATGTGCACACACACAATTAAACAAAGGCATACAGCTTTACAGGAAAATACCCAAACCCACCCTCACTTGCATGCAGTGTTACAGGATAAACACACTTCATCTCGCCTTCCTCATGATTGCCCGTCTGATGCCTCGTCTCACACATAGTCACAAAATTCTCCACATTTCTTGCCAGTTCTGTTCCTGTCTTCTCCACAGAATATCCCCACACTCTCTTTAGGCTCATTGTGTGAAGTGGAAGAGATGTGTGGGTTTGCGTTCTGTGCCTCAGAGAGACATGGAATCTATATAACATACCCCAGCTCTTCCAGAGCAGCAATACTGTACAGATGGCCTCCCTACAGGAGCTGGAACATGTCCCCGAAAACACTGGATCAGCACTAAATGTGTGTGTATTGCATATTCACATATGTGTGTTCACTGAAACAGACTGGTGTGTGTTTGGATACGGTTTTGCCGACAGTGTTGGTACCAAATGTCTCTACAGGCAGTGTTTTCTTCATAATTCTTCTAGACTTCACTTGACACAACAATACAATTTTACTATAAGTCATTTCCATTTTACATGCAGTATTGGCATCTTCTTTGTGTATTGTTGCTTAACTAGACAGTAGATGCCAAAGCAGATACTGTCATTGAATGAATCAGTTGAAGGAAAACAAATTTGTGGCTCTTTAATGTGGCCTGACAGATCACTGTAACACCTCAGTTCAAGCAGCACATGAACCGATCATCTCCTCCTCTTTACTAGTTATAGCACAAAATAAACACGAATGAACATCATTCAGAAGGTATCTTATTTCAACGGTGGAAAGGCGTCAATGTTTCAAGTCCGAGTCCACCAACGTTAATCTACACTTCTGTCTGGTTTGTTTGTCGGACAAAATGGGAGATTCGTCATTATGATTGGTCAGATTGCCTGTCAATCAGACTTCTAGCAAAGGGTGAATTGACCCTTCACAAAGACCCGCCCTTCTTAGTTACTGTTGCTATCTCTGACAAACAATGTCGCTCTCACATAATGTTCTCATGCAGTAAAAAATACATCGCAGAGGAAACTGACAAGACAGAGCAGGTTACTTCTAGTATGAAACAAGGTCTCAGGCTCTCAGCCTTTAAATGTAGTCATTTTTAAGGAAATTCAAACAATATATGCCATTTTGTGGCTCTTTAATGTGTCATGACAGATCACTATATTGTCTCAGTTCAAACAGGTGAACCGATCGTCATGAAATAAACATGAATGAACATCAGAACGTATTTTATTTCAACTGTGGAACACACCATTTTTCAAGTTTAAGTCCATCGAAGTGAATCTACTATCCTGTCTGATTTGTGGTTAAGGCTAGAAGGAATAGAGCTGCAGCTACTGGGAATCAATATAGCATAATTTTGTCACACTGTACAACAATAATTACTGTTTTTGCATTATTGTTTTGGGTTGGGGTGGGTGTAGACGTTAAAGGTGCACTAAGTGATTTTTGACAAACGCTTTTGACCACAGTGTTGGACCGAGTCCCAAAAACACACTTGCAGCCAATCAGCAGTAAGGGGGTGTGTCTTGTAATGATGGAGAGAAGAGAGCACTTAATTTGAGTGTACAGGACGATATTAGCAGATCGACCATAGATAGAGAGAATTGGAAGATAAAAAAGAGGAAAATATCGGAGGAACAAAACGGAGGGTTTCAATCAGGACCCACGTAAAAATCAGAGCAGCTTTCCAGCGGTGGAGAGAACTCAAGGAGCGGGAACGGCTCGAACCGAGGTTGCGTTGTTTCCTTTTGATAGGCAAGTAATGTTGATTTTGCATTGTTTCACACAACTTATCAGTGTTGGCTTTTTTTATATCCTTGTGTGTCATCTTTGCTTGTTTCTGGGATCGTTGTTATGCCAGGGTTGTGTACGTATGTGTGGGGTGGAGGTTTCAAAATAGGGGCAAGGTCCTGTTGGGGTATGGGCGTGTTTGTTTTGGTGCTTTCAAAATATCAACATCGTTTGGCAAAAAATAGCTTAGTGCACCTTTAATAAAACACAATCTAATAGGTAGAAAATGTAATTAATTGTAGTTTCCGGCCGTAGCTGTCAGACAAGATGGCGGATTCGGCATTATGATTGGTCAGATCGCCTGGCAATCAAGCTCTTTGCGAAGGGTCAATTAAACCCAATGTGACATCTGTTTGGGGCAATTTTTTGTCTTTACGCAAAATTATCTGACAGCCTGTGAATTTGCTCATTTATTTAAAAAAATATATATGTTTATGTTTTGTGAGTATCTTTAACATTTTCATATGTGGACAAGCAGTCTGTATTGATACTTGCACAAAACCTGTTTTATTTTATAATTGAAATCAATTATTTCTACAACTGAAATTAAGTCAAATGTTGATAAGTAAGATGTTGATTCAGTAATCACTCTGATGGATTCTGATGAGGGAAGGATTCAGACCGATTCAAACCAGTCTTTTTAATGATTCATTAAAAGAGTCATTACCTTGAAACAGCATAACTTTCTAGTATCCTGTTCCAAATTCAGCCTGTGTTTTTGAATCACTAAAAAAGAAACCATCATAAACCATGTTTGTGAATCAAGCAGCAGTGCTTGCCGCCAGCGAGGACAACTCAATAAAAATATGTTTCTTGCTAGTATATCTTTTAATTGCCTCATATTCAATAAACATTCACATAAGGCTAATATTTGTTTTGCCATGGCTGCTGTAAATGCTGTTGCTTTTGACAAGGAAACACTTCTCAAGGACAGTAAACCTGAAAACACTAAGCATTAGAAATCGTATCAGTGTAAAAATAATAGAAGTCAAAGTAGAATGAATATAGTAATCAAATGATAGTGTATGTTAGGGTGTTGGGATTAGATAGTATTTTGTCATGAGGTTTTATTAAGGTCGTGTTCCTCTGCATGCAGATATTTTAGACGGGGTGTTCATTTGAAGTACATACTGCTAGTGTGCTTCTGCATTTCTATGTGTGTTTTGCCCTAAGGAAGCCTGTTCCCTCTCATCCGCTGAGCTTTAATTTGTGTGAGAGATAAGAGTCTGCCCAAGAAAGTGGGAGCTGTGAGGGTGTGTGTGAGCTGCAGATAGTCTTCCAACTTTCCATCTCAAAGCAGCTTTAACGCTCTCAGAATCTTCTAAGCAACCGAATCTTTCCTGCTCCAGCCAGAAATCAACAGCAAGTGACATTTAACATTACCCAGCCTGTAAAATATTACCTCAAATGGATGCCTGCGCTATAGCGCTATGGAGAAGTTGAGTATGATAAGAGCTTTTACAGCATATCTCCAACAATTTGTCCTTGGCACATTGCAATCGGATTCATCTAGTCTCTTTTTTCAGTAATGGCAAACATTCATCCCAGATTGCTTGTAGCATTCAGGCAGGAAACTTGCTTAATTAAAAGCCTTTTCTCCTGAGGACGGCAGCAACTCTGATGTCTAATCAAGAAAGATACAGTATAGTTTGATATTTTACAGTATCTTTCAGTCACGTCCTTTCATAGAGTTCACAAAGCACAACCTTCACCATTCTAATAGCACTGATTGCAATATTCTTCCTATTCAATATTCTTCCTATTCAGATTTTTTCGAAGCTTTTGTTCACTGTTAATTGACATACTGCAAGTATAGCCAGGAGTGTTTTGTGAATAGGCGGTCTGCACCTCCTGACCCTGAAGTTTCCTCCGTCAGTGTTCTCCAGGCTCTCTGTTAGATCCAGCGATAGTGAAAAGAAAGCACCTGGCAGATCACCAAAAGAAATCACATTTTCCAAATGAGCCACTGAAGAATAATTCATTTTTTGTATTGTTTGCTGCACGACAGCACCCCTGCGCTCCAACAGACAATACAAATTCATTCTAATCCAAACATACGCTCACATAAACACAGATTTAAAGCTAATCCATCTCACTTGAATACTGTAAAGTGAACACTGGGCCAATTAAAGGAATAGTTCACCCAAAAATTTTAACTTGCTGAAAGAATACTCACCCTTAGGTCATCCAAGATGTAGATTAATTAGTTTCTTCATTAGTAGCAATATATCACTTGCTCACCAATTAATCCTCTGCAGTGAATGGGTGCCGTGAGAACGAGAGAATGAAAACATTACAATTAACCACAAGTAATCTACACGACTGAAGCTTGACTTAAGATGTTTTTTAAGTCGTCTATTCTCCAGTGAAAAAGTATTCTCGTCTGAATCAGGTGAGAAATATGCACAATCAAGCACAGTTCAAAACAGTTGTCAAAACAAATATGTTGGTGGATTTTAATGTGAGAGGACAACAGGAGATGGACTTTTTCACTGAAGAAAGTGTTATTTTGATTATTGGCCCATGATTCACTTTAAACATGAACTCCTTTCTGCATTTGCAGTGAGTAATCATGCATTTGGGAACAAAACATAACCAAACATCTTCCCAGACTTGTAATGAGAAACGTATAAACTGGCTGTTGTCAACGAAAGAGAAGCTTAAAGGGCCCCCTGTGGTTTGGTTTAACATTTGGAACATGTAACAGCCATATTTATTTGGATTGCAATTTAACCATTGTACAGTAAAAAATAATATACGGTGTATGTATATATATATATATATATATATATTATTGTTTTGTTATTAATACTGGATTTCTTTTGTTATTGATAGTAAAATTAAATAGCAATATTTATTATATTGTTTTGATGTTATTTTTATTTATTAAAGAATATTAATATTTTATTTAGTAGGAATAATATACATATATATCACAGTTTGTACTATGAGCAATTCAATGGAAGCCCATTTCCACCACTGAATAAAAAAGGGAATTTCCAGTTTTTCTTCTCACACAGTTACGTGATACACACTTGCAATTCTGACATTTTTCTCAGAATTGTGAGATATAAAAACAAAATTGCAAGAAAAAAAGTCAGAATTTCCAGTTTCTACCTCAGAATTCTGACATTGTAACTAGAAATCATGCAATTCTGAATTTCTTTTTTTTTTTCCAGTTTATATCTCACAGTTCTGACTTTGTAACTTACAATTGTGAGAAAAAAAGTCTGAATTATTTGTGAGATAAATGTTGCAATTCCCTTTTAAAAAATGTTCTTCAATTGTGGAAATTGGCTATCCAGTTGACATGCTAGCTATACAACCCTGATGTTTTTGTTTTTTTTTCAGACAAAGTTACATTGTATCCCCAAATCATGTAGCCCTACTTCAAAATATCTTCTAGATCTTCTCAGAATATCTTCTGGAATGACACGAGGCACAGTTTATGACAAAATTATATATATTTTGGTGAACTATCCCTTTAAACTTGTCCTCCATATTTTGTCCTTCGCTGCTGCCTGCATGTTTTGCAAAAGGATTGAGACCAGCAAAACATAAATCCAAACCTCAGCCAACATTTAAACCTCGCCATATCATCGTCTTCCAGAAAGAAAAAGGACTAAATCGCTTGATATTCTTTCTAAATGTTCGCCTTGCAAACACATGCCAAAGCCTCAAACCATGCAATCCTTTCATTTTGGCCCAGTATAGAGATTGGCTTTTTTTTCCAAGTCAAGGCATAATGGCGATCTTAGCAGCTCAGTTTTATGTGTGCTTTTCACCTGTGGCTCTAGAAACATATTTGACAATTTTGTTGGAATTTTGACAAGACATATAAAGAGTGAGCACATGTTGTTGTATATTTGGTTGTAGCGCTGTGTGTGTTGTGGTTTTGGACTTTGAGCTTGTGTTTGGTTGTGTGCTTGTAGGCAGGGAGGAAATGCTGACTGGCCGCAGTAAAGTGCTGACAGTAAAAGAGACAGTGCCTGAAATAAGACATGGATCCATAGAGACCAGCACGTATTCAGGGAAGAGAAGAAAACACATATTGATTTATGCATTTGTTTTACTAAAACAAAACAACTGCTACTACTCCAATCTTTCTGTCTTAGTTGATCTTCATCCGCCTTTACACAAGATCACACATTTACTCATTCTGAACTTTCACAGACTTTCCAGGGCTGTATAAGGCTGTTCTCAACTCAGACACACACACACATAATAATGTGTGTCTCATTGCTTAGGATACTGTGTAGGGTTTTTGAAGTCTTTCCATGAATGATTAGAGGTTCAGGTACTTTTTTGGATGAGGAAATGCTGATGCGCCATGGTCTGGTGTATTTCTCACACATGCTGGTGATTATGAAATGACTGTCTTTGTCTTATTGACAAATTTCTGTTTATGGGTTTGTGTAGTTATTGTCAGGCGGCAGACCTACTTTACATTCTAATATTGATTCTCTAGAAGCCTGTCTGGGTAGACTGTGAAAGCACTGAGAGGAACTGTTGTGATTAATATCTAAAAACCCTGTTTTATTTATTTATAGTACTATTGATGCATTCAGGCTTCTGTATTTGGACGTCAGAGAATGATTCGAGTGAATAATTTAATGAGCTGTTTTTGACAGATTTTATACTGTTTACCGTGGGATCGGTAATAATTCATAAATAATAAATTAATGCTTAGGGCTACTAATCAATTTAGAAATTAATTTCATGATATGCTGGATGTTCATGTGCATTTATTCATATATCAACTGATAATCATTGCCTTCAGAATTAAGATAATTTAATTGATGAGTAAACAAGCAAATATTGACAATTATTAAGCATAACTGACATTGCAAAATGCAATTTTTAGCAGCAATTTAATGCATTTAAAATATATGAACTCCTGTAAAGCATGACAAAAGATAAAAACATAATCATTTCAAATGTATTTTAAAGTAAAAACATTATTTTAACATTATTACAAAGTGCACTTAAGTGTGTTAAGAAACTGTCATGAAAGCGAGCCCTCTCGATGTACACTAATGTGGCATTTAATTTAATAAATTTAATATAAATGTTTAAATGTTGAGGCACTTTTTTCACAAGGGACAGTCCAAAGCTGTCCAGTCTGTGCCATTTTTGATGTTCTGTGTTCATATTCATCATATGGGCATTTAAAATGCATCAAGACCCCTGCAAACTGTTTTTGTATCTAACAATGTGTCCCGTGAGAATGGCTCCTTACTCACTCAGTGTGTTTTTTAGTAGCAGCTGGACCTGTGCTGACTGCACGATTCCCAAATCCATGCTCTGCACTGGTACTTCAAGCTTAAATTGCTCAGATGGTAGAATAATGTGCATAACTTGCATACAGTTCAAGAGGGCATGATTAAATATATACATTTCTTATCTCATTTAAAAAAAAAAATTGTCTGCACTCAATTAACATGTTAAATTAACTAAGTTATTTGCATTACAATATTGTTTCAAGGTGTTAGGATTTAAACTGTCTTCTCTGGGAGTACAGGGCTGCTATTCTGATTAGTATGCATAATGTATGCAAATGAACCTGCATATCTACTGTCTGTTCAACAGCCAAACTGAACCTTGTCAGGCTCTGACTTGCTTACTTTAAAAGCAGCTTCACCGTTCATTTATTGCACCCTGTTTAGAGAAAATGTACCATAATGTTATTTGAAGTTAGATTGAGACAATTGGAGCTGTATTTGCGTGTAGCATGTCAATAACAATATGAGTATTTAAATGGCATTGTATCTCATATCTCAAATGTACTCACCCTCGGGCCATCCAAGATGTAGACGAGGTGCTTTCTTAATCAGAACAGATATGGAGAAGGTTATCATTGCTTCACTTGCTCACCAGTGGATCCTCTGCAGTGAATGTGTGCCGTCAGAATGAGAGTCCAAACAGCTGCTAAAAACATCACAATAATCCATTATGTGTCCAGTCCATCAATAAACATCCTGTGAAGGTGAAAAGCTGCATGTTTAAGAAACAAATCCATCATAAAGAGGTTTTAACATCAAACCGTTGTTTCTAGCTAAAATATGAGTTGTCTATCATAATATCGCTTTTGCCGGTGAAAAAGTTGTCTCATCTGAATTAGGAGAGAAATATGCACTGATCAAGCACCATTTTCAAGAGAGAACAGTCCAAAACAGCTCTAAACAAATATGTTGGTGGATTATTATGTGATAGGACAACAGGGGACTTTTTTTTATTACGGTTATTATGGATGCTGGATTCATATTTTGGCCAGAAGTGATGGTTTAAATTTAAAATGCATAATGATAGATTTGTTTCTTACAAACACACATATTTTCACTTCATAAGACAATAAGTGATGGACTAAAGTCATGTGAATTATGTGTGGATATTGTATTTTTATCAGCTGTTTGGACTCTCATTCTGACGGCACCCATTCACTGCAAGAAAATCCAAGTGATATAACCGTAAATTTCTCCAAATCTGTTCCAGTGAAGAAACAAACTCGTGCACATCTTGGATAAACTGAGGGTGTGTAAAGTGTCAGCACATTTAAATTTTTGGATGAACTATTCCTTTAATATGTCAAACTCGCTCCATTTCATCTGCCTAAGTTCAAAAACAACTAGATATTTAAATATGCAATTTAATTCTATTTAATAATTTAATTAAATATGTGATTCATTTAATTCGTTTATCTGCATGTATTGTTTATTTGATTCAATTGTATAATTGATTGACAGCCCATGTGTTTTAAATGTAAAACATTTGCTGCTTCATGATGAAAGGGGTCTGTGTGTATTTTACTTGTACAAGTGTGTTACACAAACATATTTGTATATTTCTTGTCCTTGAGCAGGAAACTAAATGAAAGAAGTGTTAAAACATGTACACCCCTGAGGGGATTGAATGCGCATTACACATCACAGCTTACAGCTTAATGTAACTTAACATTAATGTAAAAATAATATAATATCCTTGAATCACAGCCACTCTCTAACCTCACAGTAAATATCATAAACCGTGTTAAGTGAGAACAAAGACAAGAGATGGTTATTTTAACACATGTTCGTAGCACACAACAGAAGACAACCTGACATTTGTTTTATTATCTTTTCCTTTTTTGTAGATCCTGAAGATTATCAGCCACCGATATGGAAATCGTACTGTAAGTATTTAATGTGTTTTTTAACATTATACATGTACTGATCCAGTTGACAGACTTCAGACTATACTGCAAAAACAGCCAGAATAACATACACTGGACTGAAGAAATACAAGAATCTGGGCTTCAAACAGAATATCGTTGCATCATGGGAATGTGGTCTGGCACAGAGAAAGTGGACGGGAGTAATTCTAGAGTACTTTTTGCTGAAGGTCTCCCTGGCCAGTAATCATTATCTCAAATTTTTGTAGCCCATCCCACGATTCAACTCATTTTCCCTCGCAATCACTCCCACTGTGCAGTATTTTTAGAGCAGGCCCCGTCCTTGTCATTCTGGTGGACGTTGTCCAGAACCCACGGCTTGTTCTGAGCTTCTTTGACAGAAACTTGGCATCGCTGTCAGATGCCTTCCTGCTTCATGTGAGGAAAAATCTGAGCAGCGAGGCCAGACTCTGTCTGTGCTCGGACTGCGGCGGCCAATTGCTGCTCTCTGTGATGAGCAGCTTTTAATGAAGTCATCAAGAGAAGGTCACGTCCATGTCGAGCTGAAGTATCCCTGCACATCTGCTGCTGTTTTTGAGCCGGCATTGATTATTTCACTAGTGCTGCTCTTTTCACATTGATCTAAATGCCATTATAAAAATGTTCTTTATTACAGAACTAATTGGTTGAGATCGATAATATACTGCCATGTTCTCAAGTCAATATGCTTCCATGATGAAATAAACTCTAATACATTTTGTAAAAACAAACCTTATCAGCAATGCAATTTTGGTTAAAATGTTTCATTGAAAAACGTACATAATTTTTTTTATTTTCTTAAAAGTTTTCCTCAAACCTTGAATGCACGACTTTATCATAAATGTATTTTTTGATGTAAAAATTATATAGTAATATATAGATATAAACTAATATATTCGTTTTTTACAAGTATCATAAATTATTAATTAATACATATACAGTTTTAGAGAAGTCATCCCACATACCAAAACTCATAAACTCAAAACTGTCATATAATAAGCAGTGAATCAGTTTTAAGTATTATTTTATAATAATAAAGATGCCAAACTACTTAATCATGTTTTCTTTATAAGAGTTTCATTCTTGTTATGAAAATGTTGTCATTATTATGATGCCAGCACAGTTGTATTAACAAGACTTCTTGTTTTTCTTTATACCTCCGCCCTCCAATAATATCAAAAGTATTTTCATTTTGAATGCTGAATTTTAAAACATGCGCATCATAAAAGAGATTTATTCAAGAATATGTATGAATTGCCTTTTAATGTATTTCTGGACAGAAAATCGAATGCCACATCAGAATTACAAATATTTCTAATTAATTAATTTCATTTTAATTTCATTTTTTTCTGTTTTCAAACACATAAAAATCATTAAACCCCTCTGTATCTTTAGAGAGAGATGGAGATGCACTTAAGCACCTTTATTTATTTGTATAGTGCAAAATTTACACAAAAAGCATCACAGAAGCACTTCTCAAGTGTCATTTAGGACCTAGGTGTTTTAACACAGACTATTTAATGCTGCTCAGAGGTGGCTTAAATGCATTTACACAGCAATTAGCCTACAGCTGTATACTTGGTACTGGGCTGAGGTGGGACTAAATATGCACGCATATTTTAGTCTGGCTTTTATGCAACATTGCGCATTTACGCTGAATTTTGTGCCCAGAGCAGCCTTAACTCAGTTGTGGAAAGACGCCTTTAGGAGATACAGGTGTATTTTTCATTTTAGTGACGTAGCCCGTGGCTCCAAATTCAAAGTCCCCATTTTTATCATTGTGAATGAAGTAACGCACTATCAAAGGAATGTTGTTTGAACTGACTGTGCCTGTGCAAGCCGATTATTTGGGAGAGGATAACCTGAGGAATTCCTGGTATTAACCTCCATTCTCTGTACTACATTTTCAAACAAACAGGCACATTTAAAACATCAGAGCTTAACCCCCCCCCCCCCCCCCCCCCTTAAGCTGACCATTGGTCCTTTGTGTACACCATTCCCATATTGACCAACTGTTGGTGTTGATTTATCTCTTGTGCAGTGTTCATTTTTTCATAGCTTTACCAATATTACCCAATCCACTTTTATAATGCGTTGAAGCTTAGTCTGACAGCAGTGATAGTGGGTGTGTGCCCTCAAGCTCAGACCTAATGGATTAATGTCTAACAGAGAATGCTGTGTTTCGACATGCTCTATATATACACCAGTACCTTACCACAGCAATATAAAGATTAGAGGTAAAATCAACTGTATATGTTTCTCCTGTTGGGTTGCTGCTTATAGTGAAATATTCATTATCAATGTATTGATATATCAACTTTTAAATTCATATTCATTTAAAAAACAGCACAAATATTTGTATGTATTATTATTATCAGTGTACCAGCTACAGCAGGAAGCACCAAGACCAAAGAGGATCACATGTCCTCAGGAGGTAAGTACAGGGCAAACACTCCCAAGGTTTATCAAACATGACTCCTATTGATTCAGTCTGCATATCTTTTATTAAACACTGGAGCAGATGTCTCCATCTTCACAAAATCCTGTTAGAAAAGACTCTTCTGTCACCAGTAAGACAAAGTAATTTGTGTTGAAAACGGTATTTCTCTCTCTTACATGTTCTCTCTAACGTGCAGATGGAGAGCAGACCCAAATACTATGGAAGAGAGTGAGTGTCTAACATTATTATTGGTGTTTTGGAAGCAAAGCATCAGTACTGCTATTCCTCATATTACTTCTGGTATCCATCTGGTTACTTTTTCACACACATTCTTCAAATATGTGTGTGAAATTTAGAGTGACTTAGCAGAATGTATTATTTAAGAGTGTTATGAGGAGTGGTGCATATTGATTTTGTGTAATGATGTGCTTGAGGGTGCAAATATGAAATAGTATGAGAGAGAGAGAGAGAGAGAGAGAGAGAGAAAGACAGTGATTTATGGTGTGTCAATTGAGTGAGAGTGTGTGTGCATGTGAATATGTAAGCATAAGATGTGTGTATGTGTACAAGGGTAAATGATGGTGTCTGTGTACAGGTTCCTTGGTCTGATTTCCAGAGAGCGTGCAGATGAACTGCTGGCTTGTACTGAAGGTGCTTACCTCATCAGAGAGAGTCAGAGACAACCAGGAACATATACACTTGCGTTGAGGTACCCTTCATCCATCCATCCATCCTCTTCTTTATATTACAGTAGTTACTTTATATTTTACTTGATATATACATTTCTTTATATTACTACTATTCAAGAGTTTGGGGTTGCAAGGTTTTTATGCTCACCAAGACTGCATTTATTTGATCAGAAATACAGTAAAAACAGTAACATTTTGAAATAGTTACAATTTAAATAATTGTAATCTATTTTTATTTTAAAATGTAATTTATTCTAATCAAAGCTGAATTTTCAGCATCAGTCTTCAGTGTCACAAGATCCTTCAGAAATCATTCTAGTATGTGATTTGATGCTCAGAAAATTTGTATTATTGTTATTACAGTTGATCAGTTGTGCTGCCCAATACTTTTGTGAAAACCATGATACATTTGGAATATTTTTTCATTAATAGAATGTTCAAAAGAACTGCATTTATTTGAAATAGGAGTCTTTTGTAACTGTCACTTTAATACACCCATGCTAAATAAAAGTATTAATTTCTTTAAAAATCCATATATTATATTATAAAACATTTAGTTTTACAATGTACAGTAACATTATAATATAATCATTATAATATTATATAATACTGTATAATAATATATGGTAATATAATATGAATACTGCTTGTCTATCACTCAGATTTGGTGGCCAGACTCTGAACTATCGACTCTTTTATGATGGAAAGCACTTTGTTGGAGAGAAACGTTTTGAGTCAGTTCACGATCTGGTTACAGACGGCCTCATTACTCTCTATATTGAGACAAAGGCAGCAGAATACATCGCCAAGATGACCACAAACCCCATCTATCAGCATCTGGGCTACACCTCTCTCCTGAGGGACAAAATCACTCACCGATTCAACCGGACCCGCTCTGAGCCCAAAAAAGTTACTTTCCAGAAGGATGAAAAGGTGAGAGGCATACCTCTTCATATATAGATTATAATGTTCTTAATACATTACTAAAGTTACAGCCTAAAGTGTGAGCAATGTATGATTGATCAAATACTTAAATATATAATATACTGCATAATCAATAGACATAATTATCAAACCATGGTCACTTATGCCAAATAATGGTGATAAAATAATTTGTTGCAGTTTTGTTTAAATCAGTCATACAAATTTTCTGTTTTTTTGTCAAGTACCACAGGGCTCCGTTTTAGGACCATTGTTGTTTTTCATTGTATATTGTGTAGGCTTATCAGGAAACTTGGGACAAATTTGGTTGTTTTTTGACATTATTGCTAATTCCAGCACTCTGAGTAAATGCTGTCAATTCTGTTTTAGTTCCTTTTATTTGAGCCATATTTGGTATTTGAGATTATATTTTCTGCTGAATTCAATGAGAGAGTTTTTCTTAAATTCTCATTTCCGTCTCTTCGCACAGTGACAACAGGACATAGGCACTGGCACTGCTTCATTATGTGCCCATCAATGTTATCAAGGTTTTATTGATAATAATAAACACAACCAACCCAAATTATGGGGTCAGACACCATCCTTTCACAAATCATTATTAGAATTGTGTTTAGACAAATAAGAAGGGGCATTTCTTTGTGTGCATTTGAAAGATTAGAAGAGTTTGAGAGTGTTTCAGCATCATGGTGTGCCTCTTTGATGAAAGATAATAACATGAATGTGTTATCTCCTCTCTGTGGTTGGTTTATATGCAAGCATCAGTGTCTTGAACTTGATGCGAGCTGCAACTGGTAGCCAGTACAAGGAGACAAAGAGAGGTGTAACATGGGCTCTTTTGGGCTCGTTGAAGACCAGTCGTGCCGCTGCATTCTGAATCATTTGTAGAGGTTTGATTGTGTTTGATGGAAGTCCAGCTAGAAGAGCATTGCAGTAGTCCAGTCTAGAAATGACAAGGGCCTGGACAAGAAGTTGTGCTGCATGCTCTGTCAGAAAGGGCCTGATCTTTCTGATGTTGTGTAGTGCAAACCTGCAAGATCGAGCAGTCTTTGCAATGTGCTCTTTGAAGGTCAGCTGGTCATCAAAGATTACACCAAGATTTCTGAAGTTGATGGGGTAATTGTTAATGAACCTAACTGAATCGTGAAATCATGCTGTAGATTTGGAGTGGCAGGGAAGACAAGAAGCTCAGTCTTTGCCAGGTTGAGCTGTAGATGATGTTCTTTCATCCATGCCGAGATGTCTGCCAGGCAGCCTGAGATCCGTGCAGCTACTGTTGGATCATCTGGTTGAAATGAGAGATAGAGCTGTGTGTCATCAGCGCAGCTATGGTAGGAGAAGCCATGTGCCTGTATGATGGGACCACGTGATGTAGTGTATGTTGAGAAGAGGATTTAGAAGTGGAGAAGAGAATTAGTCAAAGGAAATGTTTGTCATGTTTGCATAGGGCATATTTGTTTTTGTTGCAGACACTAGACAGAGATTGTTTAATGTGACTCAGTTGGCTAAGCATTCAAATTAATATAAATGAACTAAATACACTTTTTTTTCCATCTTACTGTTTTGCACAAATGCCCACTAGGGGGCTGCCTCGACAAGCTGTCAAACTGTAAATATAGATGTGTATATATACTTCAAAGATCTGCATTGTGCAGCCCAGTATTCACTTCATCAGATTTTCTTTCTCTTATATCTCGCACACTGTGATGCAAATTTAATGTAGAAAGAACATCGATTAAAACCATAAGCTTTTTTCTGAGCAGTCCACCCTGCTACACACAACACCTTTGCTTTACAATTTAAAATGCACATTACATTTGGATTGTCTGTTTATTCGGAATATTGTGTGTGTACTGTACAGTCATTCTGTATTGTGCACCTCTATAAATACAAATAAATCATCACAGTCATTTTGCTGAGATCAGCAGAAGTGTAAAGTTTTCCTTGCTCTGGTCTCACAGACAGTACACATGAAGTTCTGGAACATTTCCCTCAGCCTAATCCAGACATTTTACATCTGGCACAATGAAGATAAAATGACAAACCCAAAACTCACAAACTCAATGAATCTGCCGTTTTGATATTCTCTGACTAATGCTGTGATTCATGATAATAACTGTGCAGTTATCACTTTAGTATTGGCTGTAATATATTGCTGCATTGTTACATTGTGGCTCCAGTTCTTGCACACTTACTAGATTCATTCCTCTATAAACATATTTTACAGTCTTTTTCTAGAGTTATTGATTTACTGTTGTAGTATTTACTAATATTTGTAATACAAATTTTATATTATATTTTAAAGTTTAGCAGTTTTGTTGTTTATGATATTTTTAAGTTTTTAATAGCGTTATCATTTTTGCTGTCAAATTATTAATCACAATTAATATTATCCAAAAATAAAAGTTTTTGTTTACATAATATTTGTATGTGTACTGTATATATTTATTATGTGTATATATATAAATACACAAAGTATATATTTAGGAAATATTTACATGCATATAGATTTATATATTTATATTATTGTATTATATATAAATATATTGAATATATAAACATAACATATTTTTCTTCAATATATACATGTATGTGTGTGTGTATTTATATATATATACACATAATAAATATACACAGTACACACACATATTATGTAACCAAAAACTTATTTTGGATTTAATTAATCACAATTAATTGTTTGACAGCACTAGTTATTATTATTAATTTTAGCCTCAATCGGTTTAGTATTTCAATTTACTTTCAGTTATTTTTTAAAGTGTTTCAGTTTTTATTTTTGATTTGTTTCAATTAACAAGGGCAATTTTTACTAATTTTAGTTTTGTTTTAGTTAAATAACAATCAATTCTGGTCTTTATGATCTACCATTGGTTTTTAATGATGTAAATTGCTATAGATCTCTATTTAAGGCTTTTCATGATAATAGACTCAGCCTGGAATGTTTAGCTATGTGTTACAATGGATACATCATCATCATCATCAACAATAACCTAACAATCAAATTTTTAAGGTAATTTAGTCTCTTTTGAGATTTTACAGTGACCTTACACGCCCTGAATCTCTTTTACATCACTGTCTTGATTCACAGTACTTATGTCTGAGCACATTTAGGGACCAGAATTGGTCGTGTTTTTCTATGATGGCAGTCTTCTTGTGTGGTTATCTGAATGAAATGCTCACCTCGCCTGGTCTGGTCACCTGCGCAGCTCAGAGTTCACATGGCTCTCTTCCTCTAATAACAGTAATCGCTTAAGTGTTCTGCTGGCCTGGCAAGTTCCAACTAAAACCACTCGCTGCTGATGGATTGGAGTTATTAGAATTAGCGCTGAGCTTTGTGGTGATTTATCATTGTTGTTTGCATTATATTTCAGCACTGCAGCTTTTAAACTGAAAGACTGGAATAATCAGTGCTTTACTTTCCTGCAGTTGTCTTGTACATAAGTCATAATATGCAATGCATTTTTTGTTCTTGTGCAGACAGTGATAGACAGTATTTTGAATGAATTGAACAGTGTATTAAATGAATATAGCACATTTCCCTCTGTGTGTATCACATAGGATGCGGTTTTGTACTGTACACGCTTTCTGTGCCCTAGTTCTGTCTGTCTCCTCAGCTGCGGGGGTCTCTTCTGTCAATACAGTGGTCTCTAAAAAGAGACTAGGCTTTATCGTCTCTCTTTTGTGTTTCACTTTGTGCCTCTTTCATTAGGAGACAAGAAGCCATCTGCCTTAGGACAAAAAGTGCAAGTCTTGCTCATGCACTCGCTGTCTGTGCGCCCCTGTCTCCCTCTTCCCTTTTATCACTCTATGTAACTCCCCAACATCTTTCTTTTGAGTGTATTGCTTAAAAGTGTGACTCATCTGTTTTTACTTCAGTGTTGGTTTTGCAGTTTAGGTTATCTGAACTGGAAGTTGGTCCTCTAATCAGTTTGAATTAGTGATAATATAGTTTACATTTTGCAACAATGCATGCAGTTAAGCAGTTGAGATATGCTTTATATCGCCCTACATGAGTATACTGTGTGTACTTTATGCAGGCAAAAGTGGGGCATACTGTACTTATATACAATGAAGAGTTCAGATACAAAAACCTATAAGTGCCATCTGAAATTTCCATCTAAAATGAGCATTTTAATCAGGCTGCTATGTTTAGGTTCAGTAATTTTACTCTAATGGCAATGTATAGGTCATTTTCTATGCTACGCTTGTAGTTTACTACACATTTTTAATTAAACTGTACTTAGAGATAATATAATATTAATGAAATAAAAGGGCACTTTGGTATACACACACTATCATGACTGTTTCTTCTATATTTACATACATGACAAGTAATTGAAATTACATTAAAGTATTTTTTAGTTTATTGTAAGTTCTTGTCATTACTTTCCGAAGAACACGTTGAAGACAATAGAATTATGAAATTACATATAAAGACGAGTCCTACTTATTTGGGTCAAAAAATATATTGTTTTGAAGTATATTATTTCTATAACAAAAATACCCTTTCTAAAAGTATGCTAGTGTTCTTATTTTTTATAGTGGATGTCAGGATGTTATTTTGTAGGCTAACCAGCTAATTTGCCATGGGATTTTTACTATAGTAAAAACTTCTACTATAGGTTTTCGGTGCATGATTCTGGGCTTAACATTACCTGAAGAGACTTGTTTTGAACAGCTTAAATTATACACACAGCCATGCCTCAAACATGAATTTTGAAACTGTTGTGTGCTTTAAAAAACAAATGCGCTATCATTGTCTTTGTCTGTCATTCATATCTCCATAAACCTTATTTTACTCAAAAACCAAAGACTACTATTGTAAAACACTTTCAGAGGTAATGTTTTCCTCATATATGTTCATTTTTATTACATTTTAATACAACTCTTTGGTTAGGACTACAAACCAAAAATCGCTATATTGATTATATAAATTGCCATTGTATCAGCCATCAGCTGCTTTGTGCCCTAGATATTGGCATCAGCTTTGAAACCCCCATATTAGTCGACCCGTAGAACACGTTAACTGCCCTGCACCCCCAGCACACAAAAATGTGTCTCTGTGGAGGTCAGCAGCAATAAAAACCACACCAGTGCTTTTTTAGCAATACTCATACCTTGAGTCAACACAACCCTGACAGTCTTCCTCTCACCTCCGCCTGACTATTCTGGGAAATCAGGTACATCATGTCTTTGAATGTGGCGTATCTTGAGTATGTGAGCCGTAGCCAGGTTGTTTTTCTTCCACTTCAGCATTCTTTCTGTTTTACTTGTCACAGCTCCATTATCCTTTCCTAATCTCATCGTTTTGTTAATTGATATAATCATGCAAATGACTGACCACCCATTCTGGTCCGTCAGTTCTGCTGTATCTGTGAGGTTAGGAAGTCTCGTGTGTGTTCTACAGGATGCTTCAGCAAATACCCAGACAGTGTTGCTGGATTTGGCATCAGCCTCCTGCTGAGAGGGGTCATGGTCCCCCAGCTCGGACATGAGTCTTGGTTTTGGTGCAACAGCAGAAATCTTTATTTACACCTCCTGGTATTTAGTAGCATCCATCTTGGATGAACCAATGACAAGGGCTGCTGGTCCTGTAAGACATGTTGCATTTTACACCAAGTACATTCTTACAAATGAAAGGTTCCAAATAGGTCCCAAAAACCATTTATGCTTTCCTAAAGAACCTTTCAGTGATCATTTCTTAAAAGAAACATGATATCCATGGTGTCAAGAACATCTAATGACCTTAAGAACCCTTTTCCACTATAAAGAACTTTTTGTGCAGTGGAAAGGTTCCATGGATGTTAAAGGTTCTTCATGGAAACATAAATGCCAATAAAGAACCTTTATTCTTAAGAGTATTGTAAAGTTTTGTTCATTTCTTTTAAAGACAAATGTAACCTGTAAAGTTACTACTCTTGTTTTACCACAGTGGATGATAAAGGTACGTACGGTAGTAATTCAAAGTATGCACTGTAGTTAACCCAGTTGTAGCTCAACTGGTAGAGCATGGCGCTAGCAACGCCAAGATCATGGGTTCGATTCCCAGGGAAAGCAAGACCTGATAAAATGTAGAAACTGTAACTTGAATGCAATGTAAGTCGCTTTGGATAAAAGCGTCTGCTAAATGCATAAATGTAAATGTAAATGTAACCCAAAAATAAAAATGATGCCATTATGTATTTTTTCTTTGAAACACAAAAGGCCATGCAACTAAAATGTTGACACACCGGTAAGTTCATAAAGACATTGTAAAAGTAATGTGAATCAAGCAGCTCAATCAAATTCCTCTTATAAGAGACACAATCACTTTATATGATGAACAGATTTAATTCAGTCTTTTATTCAAAGAGGTTTGACACTAAATGCATACCTCGAGTCTTTAGCGAACCGGGACATCATTCTCTACCCTCTCGCTCCTTCATTTTTTTTAAGTTAGACATCAACTTTACTCCTCAATCTATTAATTATAAACAATATAACAAGAAAGCATTTTAAAATATAAAGAGTGCCTGTTTTCTGATAATATTTTTGTAAAAAGTGTGTAGGGTCGCTAGAGACCCGAGGTATATAAGTGTTACGTATTTTTTCCTGCACAACTATATTTACATATCTCTGATGACTCAATATGTGCAATGCATCTTTATTCCTCGAAGTGGCACTGTTTGATACACAGTGATGACGTGATGTTTCACTCATAATTACCGAAGGCATAAAACAAACGAATATATCTTCATCAAAAATTGAACTGGTTTGAATGCTTTACTGCAGAGCAATTACTATACTCAGTGAAATATAAATGTCACCGTTATTTGATGGGGGATATGGTGAATAAGCTGCCAATGATTGAAATATTGAATATGAAGTCATTGAAAACGATAGTTTTGAGAATATGGTTGAGATCGTTAATATGAGGCAGGTGCTGAATGTACTGTGGAAGTGCGCTCTGACGATGACAGCGATGGTAAAATGATAATCATCTGCTCAAATTGATCCCTTCTAAGTTTCAAAGGGTAACAAAATATGCTTGATTTTTCTGTAACTGTTCTTAACATATCAAGAGATTTTTTTTAGCTATTGCAGCAGTTAGAGATCCATCCGTGCTGGATGTATAGGTCCGGGGCGCTATGGGTCACTAAAGACCCGAATATGTAATAATGATTGGCAAAATATTCATGCATTTAAGGGTTAAACGTACTTCCTGGATGCTCAAATACCAATGAGGTTTTTGGAAATTGGGGAGTATATTTTCAGCCTTTCTCCATAAAAAGAATTCAAGTCTAATTCAGTGTGTTACTTGCTTTTATTGTAATTATTTGTGAAATTTACTAAAAATTATTTTCAGTGTGCCTTCAAATGTAGTCTGTATGGAGACATGCTGATGGAAAAAATACGAGATAGGAGAGAAAATTATATTTCAATGTGTTTGTGTTCTCTTGCACAAGTATGCCTTCCCCTGAGAAACTTTGTGTTCACTTGCAAAACTTTTAAGATGGAAATAATAAAATCAACATGTCCCTTTATGGGCTCTGTAGGAGATCCAGATCACAAAATACTTTGCGCCCTGCTTACATCTGTATTTCTCGCTATCCACTTTTGATTAGATTACCCTAAATAGATCATAAGGCCAGGTTTAAACGGGGTCAGAGTAAGTCTGAATCCTGAAACAAGTGATTCCGGTACTATAGGATTATCCTGTGATGCAATCCTGATCCGATTTTTATCAGAAGTTTAGAGACAAAGAGGTCTAAAAGGCTAAATTTGCATAAAACCTCTCAGTGCTAGACCTAAAAATACCTTTTCTTAAAAGAGAGCCTACTCTTTTCAGAGCAGATCTCTGATTTTATTGCTTATAAAGCCGAGCTCTTGGCTTTGAGCTGTAGGATTATCCGCTCTCAAGGGAACTGCGGTGGAATCGTGTCTGGAAAGGCTGTGTTCTGGATTCCATTGATCCCACTGCAGAAACCTGCTGAGATGTATCTACTACAAGACTGACACAATCACTCCTTCTCCCTCTCTCTCGCATTGCCATTCTCTCGGAGTGCTGAATGTATGCTATTGTGTGAGACACACTCCTGCCCCCAGGCAGCCCACCCACCATACCTCCCACCCTCAGCCCTGCCCATGCAGGACCAGGCTGCCCCCCTTCTCATTCGACCCAGATCACCAAGGAGTGGAGGACTGACTCAGTTCCTGCTTTTATCCCCCATTCCACATTATTCTCATCTTCCTCTACATAGGAGATGCAGGCTCTTCCGAGGCCCAGGGCCCCGGTTGTTGGCACTAAGGGGTCAGCGAAAGGGGAATTAGCCCCTCACAAAGCCAAGCAGAAGGATCGTAAGCACCAGGAGCTGTTAGCCTTAGCTCTGGGGGTGAATCTGGGCAGTAAGGGTGCCCTCCTCTGGAAGCCTCTAAAGATTTTGGCTTGTTCACAGATCAGCCCGTCACCACTGAGCCGACGGACCACAATCAAGGACGGACCGGAGAAACACTGCAATTATGAGAAGATCCACAACTTTAAGGTGGGTGCTGCTTGTGTTATGTTTATATCATGCTGGAATTATGATATTTATACTGTTCAAAAGTTTGGGGTCAGTAAGATCATTCAAATAAATAAATAAATAAATAATATTTTTCTTCAGCAAGGACCGAGACATTTATAATGTTACAAAAGATTTATATATTTTTAAAATGTTTTTAGAGCTTTCTTTTCAGCAAACAATCCTGAAAAAAAATTCAAAAACATATTAATCAGCACAACTGTTTTCAACATTGATAATAACATTGTTAATCATTTTCATGAATGACAAATCAGCGTATTAAAAGGATTTCTGAAGGATCATGTGACACTGAAGATTGAAGTAATGACTGCTGAAAATTCAGCTTTACCATCATAGGTATAAATTACATTTTTAAATATATTAAAATGGAAAACTGTTATTTTACATTTTTATAATATTTCACAATATTACTATATTTTTAACCAAATAAATGCAGCTTTTGTGAGTATTAGAGGCTTTAAAAACATCAAAAAGCTTACCAGCCCCAAACTGTTGAATGGTTCAAAAAGTTCATCTCATCATAAACTCCTTATTGACATCATATAAAAAGCATATTCAACAGGTGAAGGTAGTTGGGTAACTATCTTTTGACTTATTTTTATTTTAAATGCTATTTTATTACATAGTCTCACTATGTCATCTCTTCATTGTGATCATTTTGACGTGACATCAATTTTAATGTAAACATAAATGTTTTATGCAAAATGATCAGTTATATTAGTCAACTATATATATTCAATGTTGATATTGGGCATACTGAAAATATTTAGTAAAGCCTTGTGCATGTATTTGTTTGCAGTTTCTCATTTTATTTTTCTTCCAAAACCACTAAAATGTGAGTGTTGGTTGTGGTCCTAACAAAGTCAGTCTCTTCTATATTTGGCTTTAGCATGAGATTTTCCAGATGTTTACTAATGTCTCGTTCAAATCTGTATGTGCTGACAGCATTTAAATGCATGGTTCATATACTGTGAGCCTCATATCAATAAGCTTAAATATATCATATACTGTAAGCCTAATTGCCTAGGCTTTTAATCCATTAACAGCGTTATTGACTGATAGGATTGATCGCACAAATCAATAACCTCTCGCTCCCGAGCTGCTGAAGGCCTCTCCCATTTCATGCCTTTTCAGCCTCTGAAAAATGACTGAGGCTGAGAATCAGCACGGTGTATCATCATCTGACTTCCTTTTTTAACCCCAAAAGAGCAAAACAAAGCAATCATCTGACTTCAATGTGTCGCTTGGAAGTTTCCTGTTAACATCTTCCTCATGATGTCACCAGCGGTCATAAGAGCACATGGATTATTCAGTATTAACTCCCTCATGAGAGTTCTTACAGAGGCTGTGTTCCAAAACCTAATGAGCGCACTCTGTGTGCTCATTATGTAGCGTTTTAAGGTATTATTAGTGTGTTCCCGATACCAAGGCAATGTAATTTATGCTGGCTCATTAGATATTTAGTTTTTCCCAAATATATATATGATTTAATGTTTTTTGGCCAAATCATCAAAGATTTAATCTCAGAATGCTGTTACGAGCTTTGTATAAAACGTTCAAGACGCTTGATGAAGCAAGATAAATATATATGATTGATTGTAAATACTTATAAACAATCAACAAATACATTAATGTTCAAGAGTATTAAAATAAAATGGAATTGTTAAAAAAGTTACAACAAATAAAAAATCTATCAAAATTGAACAAACTCTTTTTCTGCTTGTTATGTGTATTGAGTGCTATTAATCTGATAATGCAGAGTTTCTGCCCTATGCAGGGTGCAAATCAGCCACTTACAAGGCGGTATTTCAGCTGGAACGTAGACAGCTCATTGCGTTTTGGAAAAGCTGCTAGTTCTGGACAGAGATGAAGAATATTCTAATTATGATTGACATTTCAGCATTCATTCACCTGTGCTTTGTTCCAAAACCCTGTGTTGCGTCTTTTCTCTTTTCTTTTGTCATCTTTGTTCTGTGTTTTGACAGCACAAGGGCGTGCATGGGAACATGCTTTACGTGTGACTTTCAGCAGCTTGGTAACAGATGCCAGACACATTATTTTCCCCTAGCAATCCTGTAATCTGACTCACATGTGTTATAATTTAAAAATAAAATCAGGGCTATGTCTTCATAGTGGGTCTACCCTATTTAATTTTTTTTCGGTACAACCCTTCGTCTTAGAGGCTTGATTATTTCCTCAGAACTTCGGATAGGAGTGGTTAGTCTCCGAAGTTCTTCCTGCCATCAAACTGACCCTTATGTGCTTGGTTGCTGTCTCAGGGTTTGACCGAGACGGTGGAGCTGACACTTCACAGAGCAACAGCTTCACTCGTCACTGGCTGTCGTTTCCTACAACAAACGTCATGCGTCATGTTAATCTAAACACTCTGAATTTTACTACATTTTTGGAGCTTTTACCCAAGAGTTAGTGTACAAACACTTTGCCATGATGGTGCAATGATGACAGACAACACAGTTTTAATCACTTCAGTCAATTTCCATGAAACTGGTTTGATCATTGCATTGTGTTTGGTTGGTTTAGATTGTTTGTGATTTGTTTATTTTTGTTTTGTTTTCCTGAGGCAAGTGGCAAATTGAAATTAAATAAATCTTTTTTTATTGAATGTTTGTGTTTTGTTTAGATTTTTTTTATCTTCTGTTTTGTTTATTAATTTTTTTGTATTTGTTTTCACAGCTGTTTTTTTTAGGCAAGTGGTATTTACACTGAACAAAATTATAAATGCAACACTTTTGTTTTTGTCCCCATTTGTCATGAGCTGAACTCAAAGATCTAAGACTTTTTTCTATGTACACAAAAGGCCTATTTTGCTCAAATATTATTCACAAATCTGTCTAATTCTGTGTTAGTGAGCACTTCTCCTTGCTGAGATAATCGATCCACATCACAGGTGTGACATATCAAGATGCTGATTAGACAGCATGATTATTGCACAGGTGTGCCTTAGGCTGGCCACAATAAAAGGCCACTCTAAAATGTGCAGTTTTACTGTATTGGGGGGAGGGGTCCGGGGGGGATCCGAAAACCAATCAGTATCTGGTGTGAACACCATTTGCCTCACGCAGTGCAACACATCTCCTTCGCATAGAGATGATCAGGTTGTTGATTGTGAACCTATGTTCGTTGTCCATAACATACGCCTGCCCATACCATAACCCCACACCACCACCATCATGGACCACTCGATCCACAGCATTGACATCAGCAAACCGCTCACCCACATGACGCCATACACGCTGTCTGCCATCTGCCCTGTAAAGTGAAAACCGGGATTCATCCGTGAAGAGAACACCTCTCCAAAGTGTCAGACGCCATCGAATGTGAGTATTTGCCCACTCAAGTCGCTTACGATGATGAACTGCAGTCAGATCGAGACCCCGATGAGGACGACCAGCATGCAGATAAGCTTCCCTGAGACGGTTTCTGACAGTTTGTGCAGAAATTCTTTGGTTATGCAAACCGATTGTTGCAGCAGCTGTCCGGGTGAATGGTCTCAGATGATCTAGGAGGTGAAGATGCTGGATGTGTAGGTTCTGGGCTGGTGTGGTTACACGTGGTCTGCGGTTGTGAGGCCGGTTGGATTTATTGCCAAGTTCTCTGAAACGCCTTTGGAGATGGCTTATGGTAGAGAAATCAACATATTAAATTCACGGGCAACAGCTCTGGTGGACATTCCTGCAGTCAGCAAGCCAATTGCACGCTCCCTCAAAACTTGCAACATCTGTAGCATTGTGCTGTTTGCACATTTTAGAGTGGCCTTTTATTGTGGCCAGCCTAAGGCACACCTGTGCAATAATCATTCTGTCTAATCAGCATCTTGATATGCCACACCTGTGAGGTGGATAGATTATCTCGGCAAAGGAGAAGTACTCACTAACACAGATTTAGACAGATTTGTTAACAATATTTGAGCGAGATAGGCCTTTTGTGTACATAGAAAAAGTCTTAGATCTTTGAGTTCAGCTCATGAAAAATGGGGGCAAAATCAAAAGTGTTGCATTTATAATTTTGTTCAGTGTAAATGTAAAAGAATTAATGAAAATTATATTTAATCTAATTTGAATTTGCCAGTGTCCCTAGGAACAACTAGTGAACCTAAATCATATTATTCAGTACCTGCCTAAATTTATAAAATAATAATGCCAATGGTTTATTATGGAAGCCTGTTTCCATCACTGAATACATTTTTTCAAGGGAATTGTGACCATTTTTATCTTACAATTCCGACTTTAACACAATTGCAAGTTTATATCTTGCAATTCTGACATTTTTCTCAGAATTACATGATATAAGCTCACAGTTGCGAGTTATGAAGTCAGTATTGCATGAAATATAAACTCACAACTCTGACTTTTTGTCTCCGAATTATGAGATATAAACTCATAAACACAATCGTGTTATGAAGTCTGAATTGTGAGATATTAACTAGAAATTTTGAGGGTTTTTTCCTCACAATTGAGAGTTTTTATCTCACAATTCTGAGGGAAAAAAAATCATAATTGCAAGTTTGTATCATGCAATTCTGTGAAAAAGAGTATTTGCGAGATGTGAAATCACAATTGCAAGAAAAATGTGAGAATATTTGTTTTTATTCAGTGGAAACAGGCTTCCATTGTTCTTTATACATCATAGGACTATGAATGTGTAATCCAATTCATTCTTTTCATGTTTGTCCAGTATCTGTGAGAACTCTCTCTCTCTCTCTCTCTTGTCAGGTGCAGTAAGAGATACTCTACAAATATAATCATTCATTTTCTGTGGAACATTCATTATAAGCTTTAGGTGGAAAATACATTTTAATGATGAATGATTCACTGGCCTAATATGTATGTATGTGTGTTTTCAGTGTGTGTTTGGCTCACAATGACTGCTTTGCCTTTGGTATAGGTGCACACCTTCAGAGGGCCGCACTGGTGTGAATACTGTGCAAACTTCATGTGGGGTCTTATCGCACAGGGCGTCCGATGCTCAGGTAACCCTCCACCAATCACAAACCCTCCCACACAAATAAAGTGTCCATCAGAATTATGGCACCGGCCAAGGAGCATTATTCATTATTCATATTATGGCAAGGAGCATTATTCATATCCAATTACAATCCAAAGATCCAGATAATTTCTCATGCCTTTCTGGTAACAATTGGTTGTAGAACCTTTCCAGTGTGCGGTGGCAACCTGAGGCTTAATACTGAAAGTGATACCCAGGACAATAAGGGTTTTAACTAGTATGCTGATGTGTGGGTATTTTGCATTTCTAAATGACACCTGGTCCAAACCAGTTGAGTGCCTTCTGTTGAGTGTTGACTATTTATAGTAGAACATACTGTGTACATAGAGTACTGTGAGAGAGGCACACCCAGGTAAACCAGGACAGTCTCCTTGTGTTAATGGAAATTGCATCAGGCCACACTTCAAATCACACAGATAAACATACATAAACAATGCATAGACACACACACCTGTACTGTAAAACAAAGTATGACACTTTATTGGTTATGTAGCAGTGATGCATACTGTATGATTTATACAGCAGCTTTACTATAAAGTACAATTATTTCAAATGAATAAATAATGTATCATGAACTAACAATTTTTGTAGGAATTAATTTGAATCCAGGTGAATCTAGGTTCATTTCTAAGTAAACTATTGTTATTATTGTTTTATAGTGTTCATTCATATTTGATCATAACATAAGACATAAACTAATGTTAAAAGTCATGCTCATAAAAAGTAATGCTCATAAAAAAATGGAAAATCTGCCCATATTTACTCTCCTGACCCTTATGTATGACTGTCGAACACAAAAGATATTAACTGTGGATTCATTTATACAACTTTGTTAAAAATATACAGTATTTGTATGGAAATTAATCTGTATTATATTAATCTTCTTTACTATATTAATTAATATTATTAAAGATAGTTTAGTAAGGTAAGGATAGTAAGGATTGTTCATGCAAAATTAACATTTTGTCGTCATTTACTCACCCTCTGTTCGATTCAAAGCTGTATTAGTTTATTTCTTATGCTGAACATAACATAAGCTATTTTAAGAACGCTGGTAATCAAACAGTTGACGGTACCCATTGACTTTTCTTTCACTGCTATGGAATTCAATGGGGACCAACAAATGTTTGGTTCTTAAAAAGTATCTCCTTTTGTGTTCAGGGCTGGATTGTAATCGGGCATACCGGGCATTTTCCCGGTGGGCCGACAGAATGTTGTTGTTTTTTTTTTTTTTTAACATGCAGGGACAGCGAGTAGCCAGTGGCCCATTGGTTTGTCTCCTGTATTGTCAGCATAAACACCCAATCACAAAGCACTATAGATGGAGCGATGATTTATTCTGCTCTGCCTATACACCCCAACTTCTTCCTCATCGGCTTTTCGCATGTTTTCACAGCAGCTTTATCAAGAACAGGCTTGCTCCGCGGTGAGTGATGCGGGCCAAAGAGCCAGGCAGAAGGATGAGAGGAGAACGGTTGAATCGGTAAAGTGCTCGATAGGGACTCGCTATGGAGGCAGGCATCTAAATATCCCAATGTGTGCGCGCACCACGAGTGTAGAATACGCAAACACTTTTTAATAAAAACGAAATTCATCCCCCGTGATTTTTGGTTCAAGTCAAGTGTGTTCATAGAGGTTTTCATTGGCCAATGGGAATACATCTAGGTTTAAATGAAAAAAAGACAGTAGATTGTCGAACCTGACGTTTTATTCTTATCCAAAACAACTAGATGCACTGATACTACCAGTCAAGAGTTTTTGAACCGTAGCCTAATATTTTGAATGTTTTTAAAGAATACTCTTCTGCTCACCAAGCCTGCATTTATTTGATCCTAAATAGAGCAAAAGCTGTAATGTAAAGGCCCACCAGCATGGGTTAAAAGGCACACGGTATTGATACAAATACTTCAGCTAAAATAATGTTTTTTAAAATGATGTCTTAGATAATACTTGTTCAAAACAATCACTTTAACAAAGTTTGTACTATTTTCTGCTTATTTTGAAAAATAAAATGATTATTTTTTGTTCAATAAACATACTGTCATTTAAATATGTTGATATAAAAATATATATTTTAAAAAACAGAAACAAAATAATTTTAATAAGTACAGATTCTGAAAATATCCAATAATAATAGAATATATATTATAGAAATCAATACTTTTATTTAGCAAGGATGCTTTAAATTGATCAAACATTATTGATAAAGGCATTTATAATGTTACAAAATATTTATATTTCAGATAAATGCTGTTTTTCTGGACATTCAAGGAAAAAGAAACCTGAAAAGTTCTACTCAGCTGTCTTCAACATAATGATACAAATAATAAAATGTTTTTTGAGCAGCAAATCAGAATATTAGAATGATTTCTGAGGGATCGTGTGACTAGATTAATGATGCTGAAAATTAATCTTTGATCACAGGAATAAATTACATTTTAAAATATATTCAAATAGAAAGCTGTTATTTTAAATAGTAAAAATATTTCACAATATTACTGCTTATGCTATATTTAGGATCAAATACATGGAGTCTTGGTGAGCGGAAGATAATTATAAAAAAAAAACTGTAAAAGTCTTACTGTTCAAAAACCTTTGACTGGTTGTGTGTGTGTGTGTGTGTGTGTGTGTGTGTGTGTGTGTGTGTGTGTGTGTGTGTGTGTGTGTGTGTGTGTGTGTGCGTGTGCGCGTGTGCGTGTGCGTGTATATATATAAATAAATATAAGTGTGGGTGGTGGTGGGCAGGCCGGAACAAAAAATGCCAGGGCCGATGTTTTGTCCCAGTCCAGTCTTGTTTGTGTTCTACATAACAAAGAAACAGGTTTGGGACGACATGAGCGTAAATGTAAATTATAATAATGAGTAAATGATGACAAAATGTTCAGTTTTTGGGGAACTATTCCTTTAACATAATTCATTTTTGTTAATTAACTAACACAATTAATAAATGCTGTAAAATATGTTAGCTAATTAGACATAATAAGTCAGCCCATCATGATTGCAAAATAAACCCTGACAGTGTGATCTTGTCACAAATGACCTTTATTTGTTTAGTTTTTTGTTCTGTTTTGTTGTGATTGGTTTCTGTTGTATGAGGCAAAAGACAAATTGAAATTAAATGTAAAAAAATAACAACCATAATAAATCCTTAACCATTTTCCAAACAGGATGTTCCTAGATGCGGCCAAGATAAACAAATGCTCCTTAATTGCTTGATTACAGGTTTGCTCAGATCTCATGTAAACATGGAGCTGGTTATTGTTTGCCAGCACTTTCCCAAAACACTGTACATAAACTCAATCCAGTCACAAAGCTGTAAATGTTCTAATCCATTCGGGCCATTATTCAAGCCTTTTCTTTTCACACAGGAGCCTCTCTTCTTTCACTCTGGCCCCCGGGGCGAGCCAGTGTCATCAGACATTAGAATTAGAGCAGAGTTGAATGTGTCCCTAGGCCCATACGGAGGAACAGAGTGTGTTTTTCTTTTAGTCTTCTTCAGTTTTTTTCTCGGTGGCCTGAAGTTGTGAAGGAGGGTTTCAGGCAGGCAGTAAACCTGACAGAGAGTGTGATTAATGGCATTGCTGAAGATGAGGAGCAGTGAAGGAGCGTGTGCATGCTTACTGGAGACACACAGAGAGACAGACCACCCTACTCCAAATTCCCCTACATACACACACAGTCCCAGTGTCAAAACATGGTATCAAGTCAGGACTTAAATAACATAAAACCTGTTCATCCACATGCTCTAATTGTGGAGTCAAAGGGAGAGTTTTGCACTCATTATCATTGGTATCTGAAGAAAATGCTAAGGCTGTGTGAAATGCAAACATCACCACAATCACTATGGTGTTGTGCGTTGTTCCCAGATCAGTGCTATGTGGTTGCTATGGTTTTCTGGATGGTTGCTAGGTGGTTGCATACTGTCTAAAGTAAACAAAAAACCTCTTAAATCGTAATGATGTTCTGGCCCCTAAATATTGGATTCATATAATATTCTGGTTCAACGCCTGTCCTTATACCACATAATTTGAGATATCAATAATGTCTGTAACACAATTTGTGTGGGGTACATTACATGCTGACGATTAATTCTTAAAGAGTTTTTTTAAATATCAAGCCCTGAGTATGAGGAAACACCTGTAATATGAAAAAAGGTAACATTTTATAGTAAGGTTTTGTTTGTTCACATTTGTTGACATGAAACAACAATGAACAATACTTTTACAACACTGTTTGTACTTGGGCTAGTACATCTTTTTATATTTTAAGTTAGATTGAGAATAAATTCATATTTAAATGTGTGTATATATATATATTGAACAAACAGTAATACATAAACTGATATACTATGAATAAAGAGTAATAAATAGTACATATATAGCTTAAAGTTCCCCCCAAAATGTATATTGTCATAATAACGCTCATGTCATTCCAAACTTGAACGTTTTGGCTGTTTTTGTCAGTTTTAATCAAGGGAACACAAAAGCGTCAAACTCCCAAAGAGACATAGCGTTATTTTAGTATCATTGAGGTGCTATTACAGTTTGTAATAATATTTTGCATTATATTTTATGTTTAGATTTATCTGTTTTCAGTTTCAATTTAGTTAACATTTTAGATCAAATGTTGTTGTGTGTTTGTTATTATTATAATTGTTGTATTGTTTTTCTTAGTTTTATTTCCATTTTAGTTGTAGTTGTTTTAGTACATCAAGTTAAACTAAATGAAAACAAGCTAGCAGCTGGGAATACAAATAAGCTTAATGTGTTTTAATTATTATGTAAATAAAATGTTTAAGTTGTATTATTTCTGTTATAATTTTTATCATTCTATTTTAGTTGATGTTTTAATTTGAGTGATGAAAATGTTTTAAAACTAAATGTTTTAGTTAACTATAATAACCCAATGGAAGGGGATGAGGCCAGTCCATAAATGGCCAAATACTCTGTTTAAGTAGTACAGCCACAAAACATATACTCATTATATAGTTGTGGATTGTTAGTTCATGACGCCTACAACTCGAATTCCAGATATGTTGGACTTTATTTTATTTTTTTAATACAATTAAAACAAATAATTTAAAATCACATGAGCCGATATTTTATTCACTATAGAACATAGAGAGCATAACAAATGTTTAAACTGATACATGTTTACATTTGTATGCACAAAATGAGCTCATTTCCAATTTGATGCCTGCTAAATGTCTCAAAATAGTTGTTTACCATGGTTTAGCATCTCCTCTTTTCAAAGCAGATTGAAGACGTCTGGACATCAAGGTTATGAGTTTCTGGAGTTTTGGTGTTGGAATTTGGTCCTAATCTTGCCTGATATAGTTTTCCAGCTGCTGAAGATTAGTGGTCATCACTATTATGTGGTTATGTATTTTTTGTTTAATGATGCGCCAGATGTCCTCTATAGGTGAAAGATCTGGGCCCGTATTCATGAAAAATGAGTGCTAAGAGTTGCTCCTAGTAACAAAATTCTAAGAAAATTCTTAGAAATGTGCGCGTTTCCTCAAAATTAAAGATAAGATCCTATAATTTGAATGTCTTCTAGTTTTCATGTAATTTAAATGTAAAAAACGTCCCAACATTTCTGTAATTCGGGTTGTGTGCATTAAAGGGATAGTTCAACCTAAAATGAAAATTCTGTCGTTTATTACTCACCCTCATATCGTTTCAAACCCGTAATACTTTTGATCATCTTCAGAGCACAAATTTAGATATTTTTGATGAAATCCGAGAGCTTTCTGTTCTTGCATAGACAGAAATGTAACTTACACATTCAAGGCCCAGAAAGGTAGTAAGGACATTGTTAAAATAGTCCATGTAACATCAGTGGTTCACACTTAATGTTATGAAGCTACGAGAATACTTTTTGTGTGCAAAGGAAACAAAAATAATGACTTTATTAAACAATTTCTTCTTTTAAAGATGTACCTACTACCTTTCTGGGTCTTGAACGTCAGAACATATAAGACTGGTTCAAATTAACAAAATATGTGTTAAACAGTTGTCAAACAAAAAAATCAGGCTAGACTAAGTGTATTCGGGGGCGAGAGCAGAATAATTATTTTTCAATTAAGCAGGTGTCCATCATGCACATGACACAATTCCCCTGATATACACCTGAAAGCACATACGTGTGTACTGTGTGTAGGCCCGCTGGCAAGTCACACAAGTTTACTCTCTCAGAATGACAGAGCCACAAACACAAGGCAGAATGTTACTGACATTCTCACACTTTACCACCCAGTTTGACTGACACACACCTGTTTCTCCACGTATACTTTACCCTGAAGATATACCCTCCATAAGACCCCTAGACACACACACACACACACACTTTGCGTCTCTATTATCTTGGAGCCTGTCTATTGTCTCTTTGGGGACAACAGTCACACTCTTCTAACCTTTTGACCTGTTACTCTTGCAGACTGTGGGCTGAACGTGCACAAACAGTGCTCCAAACTCGTGCCCAGTGACTGTCAGCCAGACCTGCGCAGGATAAAGAAGGTCTTCAGCTGCGATCTCACCACGCTGGTCAAAGCCCACAACACACCACGGCCGATGGTTCTGGACATGTGTATCAAAGAGATCGAGCACAGAGGTACTGATCGCTTCTAAAATGGAAATCCCAGGTCTTCTCTAACACCTGTGGCCTTCAGTAAGGCACTTAATCACTGACTGTAGGCGTCTCACAGCTGCCTTCTGCTCTGACGTCACCTCGACGTGTATCAAGATGTGCAAAAAAAAGAATACCTACCTAACCTAAAACAACAGAGAGAGGAAGCAGACATTCTCCACATTTTGACTCATTGGGTGACGCCTTCCATTAAAGAGAGCATTCTTTGAGAAATGAGTTCATATATTAGCAAACCGGTATTCTGCTTGAAATATATGAGTGAAAAATAATAAAACAACTTTAACTTTTTGTTTCAATCAGTTACTTACTATAGAGAGAAATATAAAATATAATATAAATATGTATTTGTATATTGTTATATGTATTTTTCTTTTCACGTGTGCTAGTCTAAAAGACTGAGAACATTTCACAAAAGCCAGAAAACTCAAATATGCTACTTTCCACAGACAATTTCAGTGAAAAATTCCATATTTATGTACTGAAGCCATAGTTTTAAAAACAGTGCTAGAAATAAAAACAAATATGATTTTAGGGTGAAAAAATATTCTTTTAATGTTCATCTCACCTTTCTTGCAGTGTGCATACTTAGATTAGTTGACATTCTTTCTGTCAGCTTTAGCTTGCTCACTGGAGTTTATAAGACTTATTCAAATGTTATCTAAATGTTTTTTAATGACACATATTACATATGACAACATATGTATTATTACAGTGTAAAGCTGCAAATGCAAACAAATAAGTTTACACATGCACACAAACACACACACACACACACACACACACACATATATATATTATTTGAATTCATATGTTTAGATAGTATTTTAATCATTTGTTTTGGCTTAAGTAAGTTATGACATCTAACCATATAATTTTTTTACTTGCATGTTGTAAAATATCTTTATACATTAAATTATATAGCTGTTTTTGTATTTTATGAAGATGGTTCCTCACAAGGAGATCCTTATGTTTTGGGGTCATCAATTTTGTCCTGTAATGTGACAAAAGGAGAAAAAATGTATAACAGTATAACAGGACTGTATAACAGTTTGACATAATTACATTTTCCATAATGGAGAATCAGGGATGAAGTTTCTATACACACATGTGAGTGGGTGATAGATGAACTGGGCAAGACACACAATATCCAATTTATCAAAAGAATAATCAAAACATCAATTGATTAATTGTTTGTTGCAGTCCCAGTTTGATCAATACTAATTGACATGTTTACCTCCACGTCCACTGATTGGATGGTTGAAGTAAATATGTGTTACTTCTGCTTCTTCCAGGTTTGGAATCAGAGGGTCTGTACAGAGTGTCAGGCTTCACAGAACACATAGAAGATGTCCGCCTGGCCTTCGATAGAGGTTTGTAGAGGTTTAGAATAACTGAGATAAGTGCTCAACTAACATTTGACCTCTTCACATTCGCTTACATGCTTGAATGAACTCATAATCCTTTATATCACTGTTATTTCATCAACATGCAGCCTGGATGGAAAAACCCATGCTTTTCCATTCAAAACAATGTATTGTTGATACGGTATAGTGATTAATCTGTTGCTCATAACAGATAACTAATTCTCTTTTGCAGATGGGGAGAAGGCAGACATCAGAGCCGATATCTACCCAGACATCAATATAATTGCCGGAGCTCTGAAGCTTTATTTGCGAGATCTGCCCATTCCAGTTATCACATATGACGTCTACTCCAAATTTATTCAAGCGGCCAGTAAGAGACTATAACTATATATTAATTATATAATATCAATTATATTTGTTATAATTAACTAGAAACTGTCTCTTGTATACTGTTTTGATGGTCATTACTTTGATCTTGTCATTAAATACCCTTTGATTCGTGTATAACACATAAATCATTTATGACAATTTATAAATTGATTAATAACAATGAATTAATAAATTTTGAAATTAATGAATGAACGAAACAATCAATATTTTATTCAGCGTTCCAATATAATTTGACAATGACATTCAAAAGTTTGGGGTCAGGATGATTTAATTGATCAAAAGTGACGAAAACATTTGTATTGTTACAAAATAATTGTATTTGAAATAAATCATCAAAGAATCCTGAAAAAAGCTCATAGACCTTCCACAAAAATATTAAGCAGCCCATTCATTTTTAACAGTGAAAATAATAGGACATTTCTTGAGCACCAAATCAACATCATGTGACACTGAAGACTGGAGTAATGGCTGCTGAAAAATCAGCTTTGCTATCAAAGGAAGAAAACAATTTAAAATAAACATAATAATTTTATTTAAAATTGTAATAAACATTACTGTTTTATAATGTACATTTGATCAAATAGTGAGCATAAGAGCAAAACATTAAAAAACACTTTTTTAAATCCCCAAACCTTTGAATAGTAGAGTAACTTGTAAATTAAAAAGTATAATAATCCAAAAATAAATAGTTTACATTAGTGGTCTCAGAGATTTTGGACTGTAAGTGCTATAACATCAGTAAAGTGGCTAGTTTTAGCAGAAAAACTGATTTTGCACAATTCTAAACAGTATTTTGCAAAACATTTTCTTCCACTTTTTGTTATCAGAAATAACAGACCCTGATTCTAGACTGGAGGCAGTTCATGATGGTCTCCTCCAACTTCCTCCAGCCCACTATGAGACCCTGCGGTGCCTGATGACACACCTGAAGAGGTAAAACGGCAAATGCATTGAATTTCCACACACATTTAGGTCCCTTAGGTGCCGGTCCTTTAGTTAATTACACGGCTCTGTACCTCATTGAGCCGTTAGGTTTTCCGGTTTTTGTTCCATTTAAGCATTCTCCCTGCGGTTTTAACTTCCTGTCACCCTGCAATATAAAACGTATAAGACTGATTAGAAGGAAACACGAAAACCAATATGCCACTTTAGCTCAGTGCACTCCAGGAACTAAAAAAACCTATACAATGATCCTCAGGGATTAGTGCTTTACCTCTAACTTGCCAAGCCAGCTTTGCCACATTTCCCCATCCATGGAAAGTATATCAGTTACCTACCTGCATGTTTATTGTCAAAATTGTATTGTCTGAGGTGTTTTTTCCACATCTCATTCATCAGGGTCACCATGTACGAGAAGGACAATTACATGAACTCGGAGAACCTAGGAATCGTTTTTGGCCCAACACTCATGCAGCCCCCGGACCTGAACACACTCACCACTCTCAACGACATGAGATACCAGAAAGTGATAGTTCAGCTCCTGATAGAGCATGAGGACATCTTGTTTTAAACAGCTGAAATGAAGACATCATTTAAAGACTTTAAAGATTTTAAAAAGCAGCCTGCCACACATTTCAAAGATATTACGTTTTCTCTTTTGCGTACAAAATTTGGACTTAAATGCACATTTCACTCAATGTGTTTCAATTCCCCAAACACATACTGTTAAGCATGGAGTAAATGAACATTCGTGTAGAAAACAGAATTATTATTATTGATGGGCATTTTGTTTAAAGGAGTAGTTCACCCAAAATGAAAATTACCAGAACATTTGGATGTAGATGAGTTTGTTTCCCCATCAGAACCGATTTGGATCAATTTAACCTTAGGTCTCCTGCTCACCAATGGACCCTCTGCAGTGAATGGGTGCCGTCAAAGTTGAAACAGACATCACAATGATCCACAAGTAATCCACATGACTCCAGTCAAACAATTAACATCTTGTGAAGAGAAAAGCTCTTAACAAGATGTTCATTGATTATGAAAATTGATGACTGGAAATGTGTGGATTATTGCAATGTTTTTATCAGCTTTTTGGATACTCGTTCTGATGGCACCCATTCACTGCAAAGGATACATTGGTGAGCAAGTGATATAATGCTACATTTCTCCAGATCTATTCTGATGAAGAAACAAACTCATCTACATCTTTAATGGCTTGAGGGTGATTCAATATTTAGCTATTTTCGGTATTTGGACTTTAAATCAAATTGCAGTAACTTTCTATACTGTAAAAACGGACGAAACAGACATATTATCAAGTATGATTAAAAAATATATATTTTTGGGTCATAATGTAGGTAAATGTATATGTGCTATGAAGGCAAGACAGTTAAGATCCTGTGTAAAAAGCACGTTTAACTTTTACATGGAGTGTAAATAGTGCTGTGTTTAACCCATGCCTCCTTCAAATGATATTGTGTTCGCCCTGACAACAATTAAGTGATCTACGTCATCACCCTGCGAATGGACAAAATGGTTATGTGAGTTTTATTTAGTGTTTGTTCCTTCCACCTTGGACTTGGTCCCATTTCAATGATGTCGCTAAACAAAATGCGTGTATTGTGTTCATCTAGACTCCTGAGGCGAGGTCAGTTATTCACCTTGAGAAAAAAGGTCCACATGTGTTACCATCACCTTGGTTTGAGTTCCTTCAAATTGTTTATTTGATAAAAGACCGTTTTACATTTTTTTGAAGATATTTCTGTGAATGATTGTAATTATGATTGTAATTTATCAAATGCTGATTTATTAAATTATGTAAATCTGGTTACTTTTGAATCATTTTGACAGTCAAAATGAGCTTCTGAATGTTTGTGTATTATTATTTAAAGCTGCAACACCTCACATTTGCAGTATGTGAAATATGTTGCTGTAATTGATGCTTGGCCAGCTCTTTAGGCGTTGGTTTTCTTGTTCCAAATCCAGGGGTGTGAACGGCAGCATTGTTTTAGTATCAGACAGATGAGATGGTATATGCCCCAAAGTTACTTTTTCACCAAATCACAGGTGAAGTGAGAACCTGAAACCAGCTGCTCAGCAGACCAATGAGAGAGAGAGAGAGGAAGGAGGGCGTGTGAGCAACAGGTGAACTATAAATGAATGAATGCATCACTCATTATAGTTTAGACCGAGAGATGCAGCACTGTATGATGTTATGAGTAAAGATATATACAGAAAAGCCACAAGGTTCTGCTGGATATTTTCTTAAAAGAAACAAAAGACTCGACAGTCAGTCTCTGGCTGACAATAACACACACTTGAAGCTGAGGTGAGTGTTTCTGAAGGATGAGATGGATGGATAGATTGATCCCCTTTAAAATGTAAACAATTAAAATATGGTGAATTTGACTAGAGATGGATAGATTCACTTTATAATGTAAACAATTAAAGTATGGTGAATTTGACTAGAGATGGATGGATGGATGGATGGATAGATTCACTTTATAATGTAAACAATTAAACTATGGTGAATTTGACTAGAGATAGATGGATGGATGGATGGATAGATTCATTTTATAATGTAAACAATTAAAGTATGGTGAATTTGACTAGAAATATACATATATAATATATATGTAGATAAACATATAGTAGGCTAATTTAAATATATAGTATGTATAAAAAAATCGATAAACATAATTTAAATATGTAGGCTAGTATGTATAAAAAAAATGTTCGCATATAATTTTATAAACGTTAATATATCTGCATTTCAGTGTGAACGGAAGAATTACACAGAATGGCAGACAGATACTCCTGGTGGAAAAACTTAACTGGAAAAAACAAGAACGGCCAGCAGGAATTTGGAAATGCGACGTCGGTGAAACAAACAAGCGGCGACAACAAGAACGGCAATCTGATCAGCGACGACACGTACGACGACTCGCAGCTGGAGCCTTCCTTCAATGAGCACACGTGCCGGAGAAATTGGACCGTTTCACGGTCTGGCCGTTTTAAGGAGAAACGACGAGTGCGGGTCACCATGCCCGAGAACAACTTTTACGACAAAAACGTTGCTGCAGCAAAGTAGCTAGCCAGTTCACTGTGTTTATAATAATTGACGCGGTTTACACTGCAAGCGCGCGATGCGTCTTCTGGAATTGTGGACGGAATCTTGAGAAGTTCAATCTATCTGTCAAGAGGGCGTTCTAATTTAGTCTGGTTGCGTCGTTCGCTTGCAGCGTAGAGAGGATGTTACGAAGAAAACCATCATTCGGTGGAGCATTGACTTCAGTTTCAGTGACTGACTGTAATGACACGTGTTACATTCTGCAGTAACCTGGGATTTGTCTGTGCTGATCAAAGGATCTTAGAGACGCTCTCAAATTGTTCATATGAAGTTTTCAGTTATTTGCCTACAAAAAAAGAAAGACATTTGCTTTGTAGTCGGAATTTATTGTTTGGCTGTTTGCTTTTTTTCCAGAAAAGTCTCTTATGTATTATTTAAAAAGGGGATTTTTAAAGCAAACGTTTTTTAGATGAAGGATATACAAGATACGATTTAGCCTGCATTTGACCTTTTCAGTTCTGTCTGGGGGACAATTTGATTTGATTTACATTACTTGCACTATTTAAGTTATTGGTTTCGAGGTTTTATCCTAAATGATTTGAGCAGATCCACTGGAGAAAACTAAAATGGAACTGTAAACTTTACGCAAACTTTACAACAGTTTATGTAACTGTGTAATGCCATAATAAGCATGACTGAGTATGCTGTTGTATGCAAATTATTATACACGGCACACACTAGTCATATGCATTATGTAGGTGTGTGATAATGACTATGCCATATTTCAATGAAAGGCCACTTGACTACATTTAAACTGAGCGTATCATCGTTTTCAATACTTTTGCCTATTATTAAACAATACATTTTCTATGTATGTGAGACATTTGCGAGAATCAGTTATTTAGTGTCATGGAACAGGCTAAGAGAAGAGCTCTCTCTAGTGATCGTTTATAAAACTACAACATCAATAGTGATGAGCAGCAGAGAACCGATATACTTTATTCACGTGTAAATACTATAGGCTACTCCTGACAAATTGACCTAAACATGTTCTTAATATTGTAAACATTATTGCAAAAATCACCTGAACAAATGACACACGTTCTATAAAAATCAGCACAGAATGTTTCAGCCAACAGGCACTTTGGAGACAAATATTCTCTTTTAGCAGAATGTAACACTTTGAAATTGAAGAAGAGCTACAGTCTTCAAATACTATAAAAGCTCAATCATACCACCACCTAAATGTAGTTAAAAAAACCTTTAAAAATAAATAAATTCAAGACATGATCTAGACCAGTGTTTCCCAACCCTGTTCCAGGAGGCACACCAACAGTGCACATTTTGGATGTCTCCCTTATATGACCACTATATTTTGGTCCTGGAGACTCTACTAACCAGCTGATGAGTTGATTCAGATGTGTAGTGTTGGTGTGCCTCCAGGAACAGGGTTGGGAAACACTGATATAGATAACAGAAAACCTGTTTAGAACTACTGAAACATGGCATGAAATGATACCGACAGGCTGTAAATCTCAAACAGAAAAACACTGGAATCTCTCTGAAAGTGTACATTGATGCTGTTATGCAGGAGTGTGGAGTATTTATAGTTCATCGTGTTTGTAGGTGAACTCCCGAGCTGATATAAATCCATCACTATCGTCATCTTCTTTTTGGAAGATGTCCTCAACCATCACTTCATGATGGGTGTCATTGGGAGCATATCCATGCCTTTCAAACTCTTTGCGCAGGTATTCTTTGACCTAAAACAGAAAGGTGTTTAGAGTAACACAAATAACTCCCTGAAATGTATTATTGGCATTGATGGTTCTATTAAAATCCTTTAACATTCATGTAACCTTTCAATTGCACAAAAAGTTCTTTAGATTATTAAAATAATCTTATATAAAATATTTTAAGAACTATTCCATGAGAGGTTCTTTGGGGAACCAAAAATGGTTATTCTACTGCAGACCCCCCTTTTGGAACCTTTATTTTTACGAGAGCATCATAAAACTCATGCTTGATGGACAGCTGCTTTCTGACGCACAGTTGTAAACAAGCAACTGTTTTGACAAACCTCTGCCTTGGAAAGTTTCCAGTCATCATTGAGGTCCATTTCCTGAAAGGACTCATGTGATCTAGGCCCATTTCGGATCTCCATGATCTCAATTTCAAAGATCAAAGTGCTCTCCGGAGGGATTTTACCTGCGAACAGAGCATAGCCATTGTCAATATAGCTAATCCAAGTTATAATTCGTATGGGGTATTTTAGACAGACTCAATGCAACACCAATGACAGATTCAATAGCAGAAGGTGGAGAACACCAGAGTTCCTCAAATGTTTTATGCATATGCATCTTGCTGACACACCTTTGCCCTCTTTTCCATATGCAAGAACTGGAGGGACGGTCAGTTTCCTCTTCTCCCCTGCACACATGTCTTGAAGACCCTTGTCCCAACCCTTGATCACCTCACGGATCCCCAACGTGAACCAAACAGGGTTTTTGTCTCCATGATGGTGGCTGCCAATTACAAGACATATGCATTAGTATTAAAGGCTAGAAACATCCACTCTTTTGGAAAGCCAAGCTTGAGTTGGTAGCAGTGTAATGAAACATGATTGGTAGTTTTTATCTGGTCTAAGCTGATCATTCGCTGGTCCAATCTAAACCATCTTGGGCCAGCAACACACCAACTAACAGCTAACGTGGTCAAGCTGGGATTTAGAACAAAGCTGACCAGTTAATGATCATTCTGGACCAGACAGAAACCAGCTACAGTACAATGTTGTTTGCAATAGCTTATAAGCTTAAAACATTGTGTTCTCAGCAACAATAAACACATTTTGTCAGATAACCAATGCCTTCTAATTTCAAAAGGGCAGGGTTCGGTAAATAAAGCCTGTTCTTGCAGTCTGTAGCCTATTTGCAGAGTATGAACATGCATTAGATGGTTCATTAGAAGTCACCTGGAATGAAACATTGTGCCATTACTCTCCAGAAAGCCTTCGTAGTGAACCAGAAGAATATCTCCGTATTTGGATTTACGATGACAAAGGAAAGGTTTGTATAGAACTTCTATTTTCACCTCTGGATCCGGAAGTTTTGCTCCATGCACGTAAAAGAATAATGCAGAAAAAATGCATGTCCACAACTCTGGAATCATCTTAATATAAAGAACAGTTTAACACCCTTTAACCGTTCAACTAATGTTTCATGCACAGCAGAGTTCTGAAAAAGCTTCCCAAACTACAAGTTGTGCTGTCGCGACTACGTGGCAAGCGAAATTTCGACAGGGGGTCTTTCCCAAACCGGGACGTCCGATCCGCGAACGAGTCATTCTTTTGAGTCGACTCTTTTCAATGAATCGGTTGAAACTGTTCACAAATTTGGAAAAACGAGCAGTTCAAGAAACAGCAGAAATGTTAGAAATTGAACGTACTTGACATGTTTATGACTGATTGCGTGAAATATTGAAATACATAAATGAAAGGTCAAGAATTTTACATTTTTTCTTAAAATAAAAATATACATTTTGTTTTATGAGCTTAATTATGACTTCAACAAGTTGGGAAATATAACAACTACAATAACAGCCGTATACAATTTTTTATATATTACAAATTAATGTACTGGACATGTTTATGACTGTATGACATATTTAAATATATGAAACTTATTAAAATGCTAAACTTACAAAAAATTGCCTTTTTAGGCAATAGATAATACATTTTGTTTATGAAAATATAAATAATTTATTTAGGTTCTAAATTACACATTTCAAATTACTAGAACACATCACAATTACAACAAAACGTCGTAATAAATGACCGTTTAATTTACAGAATGTAATATAAGAGTTTATAACGTTCTTTTGAAACTGTTCGAAAGAACCGACTCTTGGACCTCAGCTCACACTCCCAGATTCCCTGCTTAAACGTTGCCGCCCAAAAATACAACACTGAATTATTATTGGTCATCTTTTTTTTGTGAACACGCCTTAGCGACCAATATCTATTTTTCATTGGACATTACATCACACCCGCGCCCATCTACTCACACCGTATCCAATGAAAGGTTCGCTAAACGAAAATCCCACAGACGTCACGTACGTGGGCCGATCCTTCAATGATCACATGGACTGGTATTCTCGAAGCTTTTACGCCAGATGTTTGCGTAATCTATATTCCCAGCAGTCACTTTACGTCTTTCGTATATAACGTTAGTTGTCGTAGTTAAGAATTATCTCGAGTTTCTCAAAGAGGCTGTGTTGTGCTCAGTCTTGCCACGACTAAGTAATGAATTGTCAAGAGAAGCTCTATCATGGAGGGAGTTCTCTATAAATGGACCAACTATATTAGCGGTATGTGTACAGCGATAGTTAAAAGTTATGTTATGTAAATCAGGGAAGTCTGTAAAGCAGTTAGCCTGTTTGCTAGCTCAAGGAACGTTAACGTTCGTGTATAAATGAAGTTAAGCCATCGTCCTCTTTAGCTCTGTGTCGATATTTTTTTCCAAAGCTGGGACAACTCAACCACATAACGTTACGTCTCCTCTGCCAAAAGCATTTTCAGAAAAGTTCGTTTTGTTTTTAAGATTCTATGTGATTCTGTTTATTCACTTCTAACTATGATCAGTTAAAAGCCTCCACTTGACTGGAAGAACAAGTCAAACCGTATTGTGTTGGATCTCAAACGTCATCAAATACATGGTTACATGTGTCGGTTACAGTGAACGTCATACTTGCTTTGTTTTTTCTAGGTTGGCAGCCCCGTTGGTTTGTTCTTGAGGGGGGCACTCTTTCCTACTATGACTCACAAGAAGATGCATGGAAAGGATGCAAGGGCAGCATCAAAATATCTGTTTGTGAAATACAGGGTGAGTTTATGCCTAACCTGAGCAGGAAACCCAATAACCATTACATCACAAGCAGCTATTCTTTTTATGCTTCATGATATCATAACTCATGCTTGCGCAAGGTGGTGTTTCTTCATTTTTGGGAACTTTTATGTCCCAGGGGCTGATTTTCATTAGAACTAACGTTCAGCTGTTTTTGTTTAATGAAGTTTGCTGTAAAGCTGTCTTGGGGACTTTTGTTTTTTATTTGTATAATGCCTGTCTCATTTTATCATTTTATTTTTGTCAAGTCAATTAATCTTAATGATAAAAATGAATCATGATTACAACTATAAACACAACCTTTTTACAACATTTATTGTTTGAAAATGATTTATAATTATTGCCACTATAACATCAATGTTCTCCCTAATATATTTTGAGACTATATTTAGGATCCATACAATGCTAGATATGAAGTAACCCTTCATGAAAACAAAAGGACAAGCAATTTTTTTGTACAAATTTATTTTATGTACATTTCCACTGCCATCATTTCCACCATACAATCCTATTAAACATAATGCTTCATTTGAGATATGGTGAAAATGACACTGTGATTGGAATCATTATTTCTTTATTTAATAAAATGGGGGGAAGGAGCGGAATTGTGTGTTCACCGGTGAACACTAGTAAAATAAACAAGTGGGAGTGTGAAGAGACTTTTTAACAGGGACAAAAGTACTGTATTACAACTATAGTGACAGATCTTATGCTTTGCTTATACATCTTTTTTGTCCCTCTCTCTGTTGTAGTTCACCCATCGGATTTCACAAGGGTTGATCTGATCATTCCAGGAGAACAATACTTTTATCTCAGGGCAATTAATGCAGCAGAGAGGCAGAAATGGCTTGTGGCGTTGGGGACTGCAAAAGCCTGCCTCACAGACAACCGAACCAAGAGAGAGAAGGGTGGGTGTTGTATTTCTGCCGTTCTATGTAGATCATCTGGCTTGTGTTAATATGAAAGTGAAATATGATCATGTAATATACACTACCGTTTAGGCTGATATTTTGAGGTCAGTACAGTACTAATGTTTTTGAAAGTATATTTGGGTCACTAAGGCTGCCTTTATTTAATCAAAAATACAGTAAAAACTAGAAATCTGAATATTCAGCAACCATTACTCCAGTCATTACATGTTCAAATGGTCGAAAAAAAAATATTTGTTGAATAGAAGGTTCAAAAGAACAACAATTAATTTAAATATTTTGTAACAATGAAAATTTATTTTTTGCCAATTTTGATACATTTATTGCGTCCTTGCTGAATAAAAGTATTCGTTTGCTGAATATAATTTTTTAAAAGTATAAAATAGCTGACCCCAAATTTTTTAAATGTATTTTTAAATTAGGCAAGGCAAGTTTATTTATATAGCACATTTCATACACCGTGGTAATTCAGAGTGCTTTACATAAAAGGAAGTCAAAAAAATGATATAAAAATTATTTTAAATTAATATGAGTATGAGAGAGTGAGAGAGATAACACCAAATTTAACACCTGCTCCCCATTCACACCTGAGACCGTGTAACACTAACGAGTCACATGACACCGGGGAGAGAGAATTTTGTCCCAATTTGGACATTTCCACTTAGGGGTGTACTTACTTTTGTGGCCAGCAGTTTAGACATTAAGGCTTTGTGTTGAGTTATTTTGAGGGGACAGCAAATTTACACTTATACAAGCTGTACACTCACTACTTTATATTGTAGCAAAGTGACATTTCTTCAGTGTGTCACATGAAAAGATAAAATAAAATATTTACAAAAATGTGAGGTGTACTCACTTCTGTGAGATACATACAGTGCTCAGCGTAAATGAGTACACCCCCTTTGAAAAGTAACATTTTAAACAATATCTCAATGAACCACAACATTTTCCAAAATGTTGACAAGACTAAGTTTTATATAACATCTGTTTAACTTATAACATGAAAGTAAGGTTAATAATATAACTTAGAGAACAAAATTTTCAGTTTTACTCAAATTAGGGGGATGCAAAAATGTTACTTTTTTTTTTTTTTTTTTTGTATGACTAAGCCCAACTTCCTGTTTTAATAGACAATGTCAAATATAGGAAACTGTTTCATATGATATCATGGGGAATTTAACCAATGAGATTACATAACCCATTCAGATCATGACGTTTGTTCATTTAGCAATTTTTCAAAGAGCTGTCAATTAATTTACATTTATATTTATGCATTTAGCAGACACTTTTATCCAAAGCGACTTACAGTGCATTCAGGCTATACATATTTTGGTCAGTACATGTGTTCTCTGGGAATCGAACCCACAACCTTTGCGCTGCTAACGCAATGCTCTACCACTGAGCCACAGGAACACTTTTCAAGTCTATGAAGAGAATGATGTCAACAATAGTCTCTTTTATCTTCTCAGTGCTCCAGGAAAACACAGAGGCTCTGAAAACAAAAATGTCTGAGCTAAGGCTTTACTGTGACCTTCTCCTTCAGCAAGTGAACAAAATACAAGAAACTCCTCAAGCGGAGACGGCAGCCGATTCAGGGGAGGTAAGGGAGTGCTCGTCTTGAGTCAACCTTCTCTACACTTACTGTACCTTTCAAAGACACGTGTATATATATGACAATTAAACAATATATAAGCTGGGCAAGCATCAATACAGAGTGTTTATTTGTTCATGCTTGCACTAATGAATTGTATTATCATTCAGATTTTTTGTAGTTGCCTTTATCACAAAAATGAGGGGCAAAAGCCAGTCCTAAACCAGTCAGATTGGTCAAACTACTCTAAATCTTACATTTTGTTGTGCTGTGTGGGGGTTTCAGGTAGGGGATGAGACTGGAAATCTAGTGAAGTCCACTTGCACCACATTCTTGAAGACCCTGGAGGAGTGTATGCATATTGCTAGCCGGACCTTCAATCCAGACCTTCTGATTCGGACCCCTCCAGGCTCTCCTCCTGTGGCCACCATCAAACCTCACAAGGTATATTAAATATAATCAATGAATTGTTGTAAATTCATTTAGTTTGTCAGAACCTAAAGTAGAATTAGAATTGTAAAAAATTGATTTTTTTTCTCCCCATAGATTAAACCTATTGATCCAAGAAATCAGCACCCAGGAGAAAAGTGAGTTTAGTTCATATTAATGTACTCTTGTGGGTCAGATGTGCTTTTGTTTTTCTCTACCATGTTTAAATGTGTGTTATGCAGACAAAAGGACTTGAACATCTCAGGAACATCAGCAGATGAGTGTGGACAGGAAACCGAACCACCTCCATCTCCTCAAGAAAACATACCTACATCTCCTAAAAGTATGACACACATGAAGTCAGATTCAGAAATGATTACGTGGGCAGAATTTGGCAGACCTCAACTATCATTTCCTGTCATGCCTATGTCTTGTTTTGTATAGGAAGTGGTTTAATGGAGGACCAGAAGCAGCCCACGGAGCCTCGTAATGGCTCTTCATCAAGCACACAGGACCCTGAAGAATCTGTAGGAGAGGAGGACATCCCGACAGAAGAAACAGAAAAACAAGAGGAAGTCTCACTGAGCCACACACAAAACAAAGAAGAAAAGGCCACTGAAGAAATCCAGGCTGACCTGGAAGTGAACGAGCCTCAGTCTGAGAATAAACAGGAAGAGGAAGATAAGGTGGACACATTCTTCAGTACCATGAGCCACAGGTATGAGGCGCCTCCGTTGCTGTGATCCTCTGAGGGAACAAGATGAATGTACTGCACACACTTAGGCTATTCAGAATCTTGTTTTTTGTTTGAAAATTAGCTATGGTCATCCTAATGTCAAGTTATAAGTTAACACTACTCTTAGAATTTTGAATACAGTAATTTGCTTTATGCAAAGTCAGCATTTCTGTAAAAAATCTAGATTGTGGGACTATAAATCTCCATTGAGTAACATTGTGTCCTGAGTAACCAGGTGCAGCGTGATAAGTGACAAGCGATCAGTCCTGCCTGTTCTGTTAAAGGTTAGGTCTGTTGAGAGAATTTGTGACTTGCTGTTAAATACCACACAAAACTATTTGGACACAACTTAAAGTTCATCAAAACAAATGAAAAACCTGTTGACAGAAATGCGAAGTTATCTATATGTTCAATTCTAGATCAATTATTGTACTTGTGTCACAAAAGTTTGCTTTCAGTTAAGACCAAAAATTCTGGATACTTGTTGCGTCTTACCTGGTTGGATCATGATGTAAAAGGCACTTTCCACAAATAGGGTACCCTTGGGTGTCCCATTATTTTTTGTAAGCATTAGACGCACACATTTTAGAAAACCAAATTAGAACTTTTAGAAAAACTATTCTCTAACATCACTTTTGTGTACAAAACTGTTTTAAATATATCACATATCTGGACCCTCCATAATTGTAGTTGAAATCTATTTGAAATGTCCCAATATAATGTTTATGGTTTGCGGTGTTCCACATTATGCATGGAACCAGGAAGACGCATAAATAATCTTAATCCTTTTTCCATTTTTTTTTTCAAACCTTTTATCTATGAGAATATATTTTTTTTTTTAAATAACTATTAAACCAACCTAGGTGTTGTATGACTTTCTTCTTTCAGACAAATGCAATCAGAGTTGTATTAAAGGTGCTGAATGTAGGGAGCTAGGTATTGCAGCCCAAATTCAAAATATTGGAGAGGGTTTTTTTCACCCGGCCCCTCTTCCTCCTCCTCAGACTTGATGCACACACAGGTTGCCAGACTGACGACACCAACAGGAACTGAAATGAAATACGCTGTGTTTTCCGCCAACTGGCAACCCGGCATGCCGAAATACAATTGAGGAAACTGGCAGTGGGCGGGTTTCACAAACCAAAACACAGACCGACATTCTGGGCCAGAGCGCACATTTTCAAAGGAGAATAACTGACGTTAGCATTGTTTTTCAGATAAACAAGTATGTATGTTAACCTGGTATGTTTCTTAAATATCTTCAAACATATTATGGTATTTTTATGCTTTAGTAGAGTCAAAAACTTATAAATGGGGTTAGGATTTTGAAGCCCAAAAAAGCACATCATCCATTATAAAAGTGCTCCACATGGCTCTGGGGGGTTAATAAATGTCTTATATCCAAAATATCCATATTTAAAACTCTATAAACCATAATCTCTAGCTTCCGCTGTCATATTTACGTTCACAGAAGAACACAGAATCTCAACCCCCATTCAATGCTATTATAAACCTCGCAAGAGCCAGGACATTTTTTTAATGTAACTCTGACTGCAATTATCTGAAAGAAGAAAATCATACACCAAGGATGTCTTGAGGAGAGTAAATCATGGAGTAATTTTCATTATTGGCTGAACTATGCCTTTAAGTAGAAGTTGATGGCACCTTCCTTTGCTGGAAAGACTCGTATTCCTACCTTGCTTGTGGAAAGTTCCAAAACAAAGAAATGAATGCCTTGCAGTTTCAACACAGTGATTTCATCATGTAAAGACAAAGTGGTTCATGATTAAATGTTTATCGTGGTATGTTTTCTTTTGGTCGCTCAAAATGAGGCCCAGCCTGTGATGAGGGTTTGTAGATTCTTTTGCTATTCATAATTCTTTCATATATTTTATGTAATAATGAGGTTATCACGTAACCACAACACTAATCTGTTCCTACAGTCTTCATTGGGCAGAAACCAAATAAAATTGAACTGTCAGTAATGTAAAATGTTATCAAAGCAACGTGTTGGTATCAGATATGAAAACATTTTCAGTATTATATCACTGTGTGAAGGTTGTGTAATCTCATTTATAAAACCTGTATTTAATGTGTGCTGTTCTTAATGAAGGATTGCATGTTCCAAACTGGTTTTCTTCTGCTTTGGCTATGCCTGCTTTTGTATTGATGTTTTATTTAATCAAATAAATGTTTTGTTGGCGTGAACTAATGTATTGTCCTTGTCTGAATGTCTGTGGTTTTTTCTTGTAGATTTAGTGATATAATACTGGAGGACGACCGTGGTATTCCCACACAAGCCTTTTTGGATTCTTGCTATGCTATAGTACCAGTTTTAGGTAGGACACTCTATCTTTCACTCTTTCTCACTTTTCCACCCCTTCGTTGCTTTGTTTCTTTTCCCGTCAGTCCAGGTTGTCTCATTCTCTGCTTTTTGGTTTAATACCTCATTCTCCCTCAGACATGGTCTTGCATGCGCTATGTCTTTATAGTTTATACTGGGACAGTTCGGTGAAAATCTGACCAAGAACCGGGGCCAAAAACAAGAAAATATGCTGGCAAACAATTACAAAAGCTTTGTACAAAAGACTTTCCTCACTTTTCATCACTTTCTTCTTAAGAACATACTGTATCAAGGTGATAATAAAGGTGATTGGGGTGTCATGCACCGGTTTGCTACTGGTACAGTTTTTAAGCCTCACTTTTTTCTATAGTTTGAATGGACATGATGCTACTGAAGGTGATTGGGATTGGGTAAAGATTAATGGCGTTTCTCTCTGGGTTGTGGCGACTCATTACATTGCACATTTGCATGTGACTCATTGCACATAGATCACCTGCACATAGATCACTAGACTGCACACGAACTGGCATAAATTGTAATTCCCACAAATGTTTCTAGATCTTCGCATTGAATTGTATATGTGTCATAATTGTCCCACATTTACTGTGACCCTCACCAATATATGTGTACACTACCATTCAAAAAGTTTGGGGCTGGTAAGATTTTTTTTAAAGATCCCTCAGGCAGCATAGCATTTGGCTTTAATCCAAAAAATAAACAGTTAAAAAAAGTAAAATTGTCAAATGTAATTACAAAATTGCAGTTTTTTGCGATTGATAAATTTACTACGTAATTTGTAATATTTTTTTTTAAACAATTACCATTTCCTGTAAAAGTTTTTACTGCCACGTTTGATCAATGGATTCTTCCTCTTTGAATAAATGTATTAATTTCCTTCAAAAAAAAATTTTTTACTGACCCCAAACTTTTGAACAGTAGTGTATGTTTAGGAAGGAAACTAACAGCTTAACCAACATAGTAAAGGTGCATCTCAATAAGTTAGAATGTCGTGGAAAAGTTGATTTATTTCAGTAATTCAACTCAAATTGTGAAACTTGTATATTAAATAAATTCAATGCACACAGACCGAAGTAGTTTAAATCTTTGGTTCTTTTAATTGTGATGATCTTGGCTCACATTTAACAAAAACCCACCAAATTCAACAAATTAGAATATGGTGACATGCCAATCAGCTAATCAACTCAAAACACCTGCAAATGTTTCTTGAGCCTTCAAAATGGTCTCTCAGTTTGGTTCACTAGGCTACACAATCATGGGGAAGACTCTTGATCTGACAGTTGTCCAGAAGACAATCATTGACACCCTTCACAAGGAGGGTAAGCCAAAAACTTGCATTGCCAAAGAAGCTGGCTGTTCACAGAGTGCTGTATCCAAACATGTTAACAAAGTTGTGTGGAAGAAAAAGATGCACAACCAACCGAGAGAGCCGCAGCCTTATGAGGATTGTCAAGCAAAGTCGATTTAAGAATTTGGGATGAACTTCACAAGGAATGGGCTGAGACTGGGGTCAAGGCATCAAGAGCCACCACACAGACGTGTCAAGGAATTTGGCTACAGTTGTCTTCAGAGGCGTCTTACCTGGGCTAAGGAGAAGAAGAACTGGACTGTTGCCCAATGGTCCAAAGTCCTCTTTTCAGATGAGAGAAAGTTTTGTATTTAATTTAGAAACCAAGGTCCTAGAGTCTGGAGGAAGGGTGGAGAAGCTCATAGCCCAAGTTGCTTGAAGTCCAGTGTTAAGTTTCCACAGTCTGCGATGATTTGGGGTGCAATGTCATCAGCTGGTGTTGGTCCATTGTGTTTTTTGAAAACCAACATCACTGCACCCCTTTACCAAGCAATTTTTGAGCACTTCATGCTTCCTTCTGCTGACCAGCTTTTTAAAGATGCTGATTTAATTTTCCAGCAGGATTTGGCACCTGCCCACACTGCCAAAAGCACCAAAAGTTGGTTAAATGACCATGGTGTTGGTGTGCTTGACTGGCCAGCAAACTCACCAGACCTGAACCCAATAGAGAATATATGGGCTATTGTCAAGAGGAAAATAAGAAACAAGAGACCAAAAAATGCAGATGAGCTGAAAGCCACTGTCAAAGAAACCTGGGCTTCCATACCACCTCAGCAGTGCCACAAACTGATCACCTCCATGCCATGCCGAATTAAGGCTGTAATTAAAGCAAAATGAGCCCCTACCAAGTATTGAGTACATATACATTAAATGAAAGAAAGAACAAAAGAACCAAAGACTTAAGCTACTTCAGTCTGTGTGCATTTAATTTATTTAATACACGAGTTTCACAATTTGAGTTGAATTACTGAAATAAATGAACTTTTCCACGACATTCTAATTTATTGAGATGCACCTGTACTTACAAAGACTTTCTCCCCTCAGACAAGCTTGGACCAACTGTCTTTGCTCCAGTTAAAATGGATTTTGTGGGAAACATTAAGGTAAAGTGTAAATGCAAACAATGAAATATGTGTAAAATAATACATACATATTTTAAATGACATGAGCAGTGGGTTTACAGATTATAGGTTTACTCTAGGATGACTTTCATGTCATTAGTATTGGAGTGATAAATGCATTGATGCATCTGGTAATTAAAATTCACTGCAGCCAGTACATAAATTAATCATCTGTAATAATGAGCAGTAATGAGTAATATATACAGCAAATATATAGTTAAGCTCGACCATTCAAAGTAATGCCTGTGACGACTGGTTTGTTGTGGGTTTCCTTTATTGTGATATATGAATTATTGCTTGGGAGGTCAGAACTTTTTCACAGAGTTATTCAGTTGTAAGTATTTAACAGGATACTGTACTTTCTCTGTACTTTTTCTGGATGTCACCATAACCACTAGAGGGCATAATAGGTTGGTCTGAGAGTTCATTCTCTTTATTTTGTCAGAAAATCCAGCAGAAGGTGGTGTCCGATCCTGAGAGTTTCCCCACGCTGCAGAGCATCGTGCTGTATGAGGTGGAGACGGAGGTGTCACAGATGCGGAACTCGGCCACAGAGGCGCTGCTGTGGCTTAAACGTGGACTCAAGTTCCTCAAGGAATTCCTTTCTGAAATCAATACAGGGATAAAGGATGTCCAAAGAGCTCTTAGTAAGTCAAATGATCAAATCTAAAACCGTTTGTTGCAAAAAGAAAAGAACACCTGGTTCAAACAACTGTCCTTCAGTCAGGGCTTTGTAATGTCCCCTTTTTTCTTCTTTCAGATAATGCATATGGAAAGACACTACGGCAATATCATGGATGGGTTGTTCGAGGTGTCTTTGCAGTAAGTGTTGTGCTAAGAGTGCTGTTTTTTCAATTTAAAGGAATATTTGTCTGACGTCCTAGTTCTTCATGTTCTTTTTATGTTTCTGTCAAACACCAAAACAAATTTAAAATACTTAATTTTAACTTAAAAAAACAAATGCTATTGAGGAACCTACCACTAATCATTTTTTGGCAACATTATTTTCTTTTTGGGTTTAGTTTTTTGCTATGTGTGGACCTCCATATTTATATATTTAATTGTTGCCATTTTATTGCGATAGAAGTAGGACACTATAGAGTAGACTGGAAGCTGCATGTTAGATCACTGCCCTTCAGGCTATTTGCTCTGACCATTCATGCCATTTTATTTATATAGAAAATTGTTTTATGGCCCTTTATATCGTTACCGTGAAATAGATTTACTCGTATCATGATTTTGGTTATATCGCCCACCCCTATAACGCATTTTCAGAAACCCTCCACCTCCCCCAGCTCCACCCATATAAATCTGCTACGAATAATTTAATGTATGCTATATGTTCACAGCAGCTAGTCTTTGAATATGCTTGCAGTAGTAAGTCTCTGTACTTGCTCTGCAGCAATGTTGCAGATCTATTCAGCCAAGACCAAATCGTTTTATGGCACAGGCTGTGCATATATTCTATAAAAATGTAATTTAGTGTTCCATTTGAAAATAAAATAATATACAGCTTTGGAAAAACATAACAACATGCATTTAACCCCACTTAGGCCTTTCTGACTGTGTTTATGTTCATTTTAGCTGGCTCTACGGGCTGCCCCATCCTATGAGGGCTTCATGGCTGCTATGGTTTCTCATGAAGGCGATGAGCTGAAGGAAGGCTTTAAAACCGGCATGCATCGAGACCTAGACGTCTACCTGCCAGCTATGCAGAAGCAGCTTTCCATCCTGGATGCTCTCTATGAGGAGTACGGCTTGGAATCAGATGAGATCGTGTGACTAACACAAATACACCCGCACAGCAAACAGAGCTTGCTTCTGACGGAACTCGTCGGTTTCAGTGGTGAAGATGTAACTCTTTCACCTGCTGTGGTAACCGAGCCCGAATATAGTGTTGAAGACAGGGATGTTTCTGTGAGGGCAGGGCTCGCAAAGCCTGACCAGTAAGAGTGTGTTGGATAATGTGGCATATGCAGACTCCAGTAACAGTCATCCCTGCAAAATTGAAACGCCCGCGTCAAAATAATGCTAGCTGAGGTGGGCAGGGTGTGATTCCAAGTGTTTTCAGGGAACAGGTGTATTTTTAGAAACTTTCTGTGGCATAATCAAGTGTTTTGTTGACATTGGTTGTATGTTTTTGATACACTTTTAGGCATGAGAGTACAATGGCAGATAAGCTGAAGATATTGTTTACCTGGCAGTGAAGGTGTTAGTCGCAGTACCCTTATTTACAGTAAAACTGCACATGTGCTTCTCTCCTCACTTAAAATATTGCATTACTTTTGTTCAAATACTCGTATCTCGTTCGTTTTAGACTAGCACAAAACTAAGTACTTATTCAGAGACTTTTGGGGATTCAGATAAACATGCAGTGTATTCATAAAACCAAGTGCTTGCGTTAAATATACAGATACTGTGGTGGGCTATTTTTTGCAGTGACATAATCTTGGTTTAATCCAGAGCATGTGAGCGAAGCGGTGTGGCGCTCAGCTCAATATTCCACTTTGTGGGCGTGCATGTCGCTCAGTCGCTCACGGCCAAAGCAAACGCTCAATCCCGCTCAATCCCGCTCTGACATTAAATTGTTTTTTTCTGTTTATAATTAAATTATTTAATAAATATCTCAATTAAAGCAGTAGTCGGATAAGTAACGGATATGTTTCAGGGTGATGTTCAGCTTGTATTAATTGAAATGTATTAAATTGAAATTATTCATTACTCATGTTTTGTTTTTGAAGCCACTTGGCAAAAAAAAAATAACTGAAAAAGTAAACTTTTCCATGAAAACAGCTTCAATTATTGTCATATCCTCATAAACACAGAAATGTCAACAGCTGAGAAAGAAAACACCGGGCAGTTCTTAAAGTGACAGCAGTCTATTCCTGTTGTCTGTCATTCATGTTAATCAAACAACAAAATATACAAATTCTTACTGCTCTCGAATGTACAGCACTCTCTTCCACCTTCAATACCACGACTGAGGTGTCCTTGAGCAAGGCACCGAACCCCCAACTGTTTTGTTTTTGAAGCCACTTGGCAAACCTTCGTGAAAAAAGAAAAACTGAAATAGTATACTTTGATGAAATGAACATATAGAATTGCACGAAATACACCTTGCTTATCACGCCCATGAAAGCACAAACAAGATGAAATGCACTTAAATAATACTTTGTGGCGTAAATAAAAGAAACACACTTTCTAAAATTTAAATAGTCCAAAATTGCGGGGAAATGCGGTCTATTTAAACATCTCAATCCTCACAGGATTTTAGATTTTTTTTTTTTTGAAATATTAGCTTAGACAAACTATTATTATACTTAGTCTATTCCACAGATTCTCGAACTAGCAAATTACCAAAGGGCATTTTGGGCTGAGCGAGCTCACATGCTCTGGTTTAAACACATTTACAATGGCTCTAATTCAGGACTTGTAGGATCAACTTGGTAAGAGGGACCAAAGGAGAGTTTCTTCTTCATGATTTTGTGGAAAGATTTCCTACTATTGAAAACATGTAGCTTTGGCTCTACAAAAGGAAAGATGTCACGATATTTCCTCTTAGTGACTTTATTTATTGACTTATTTATATGAATAGTAATTATAACTGTTGATTTTATTGTAAGAATCACACTATGCTTATTCTCAAATCATATGAATGATACAAATGTGTGCATGTTGCATTGCATGGATTATGTTTTTATATTTTGACATTAATCTAGATTTAGACAGCATGGGGTCAACAAACCTGTATGCATGTATTTCTTCTATTGAACACAAAATAAGATATTTTGAAGAATGTTGGTAACAAAACAATTGATGGTAGACATTGACTTCCATATGGAACAAATACTATGGAAGTCAATGGCTACTGTCAGCTGTTTGGTTAACAATATTCTTCAAAATATCTTGTTGTGGATGAACTATTCAGTTGAAGTTTTGACATTTTAAGAATAGCACACAGGATCCATGTTGTCCTTCACTAGTATTAAATATGTCTGTATGCTATGCTTTTTTATATGTAATTGCTAAATGTAATTTTTTAAATGTTTGTCATTTATACCAAATTCCCTGCAGTGGCTTTCTTTTTTTTTATAAAAAAATGTGCTAAATATCTCGCAACTTAGATGAATTTAGTATTTTCTGATTCATGAGGTGACCAATAACAAGCATTATTCATTCAAGTGACTTTTAGACATCTCCGTTGTAACACTCAATCCTTCAATATCTGGATGTGGTTGCTGGGATACTCTCACCACAACAAGGATGATCTCTAGACTCCGTAATAAGGGCCGAGAATAGAAGGATTGGTTTTACGTGCACTTGTGCATGTGTGATAGAGGGAGAATGGTTTCTGATGTTTTTTTTTATAAAAACACACTGAAAATATCCAGAGGCAGTGGTTCACTTTGACTGTTTTGAGTGTATTCTACATGACCAATCTGTAGTGACTAAATATACTGGTACAATGAATACAGTATTTATTAAATGGACGTCATGACAGTTCTGAGAGGAGTTATATTGCATTCCATACTCAATGGAAACACTTTATCTATGCAGCGTTGCTCCATCCATTTCTAAGGGGTGATGGGAAAACATTCGGGAGAACTTCTTGGGCAGGCGGCATGATGGAATTAGCAATTGGATGCCAAATTAATCTCTTGCAACACCCTTCCAACACTCTATCAAAAACTTCTTGGCCCATGAACAGAGTTTTCCAGTGACCTGAATGCAAGCTTCTTGGAAGAAGACGTCTAATATGTTTATTAGATTTCAGCCAACCAATCAGAATGTAAATTATTTTTGATCAAGCAGTATCACAAGCTTTCATACAACATTTAATTTAACAAGTTAATACAAAACACATTCCACTATACTGCTTTTCAGTGTGCTAAAGCTAGACTGACGTATTTAACTGTTGAGCAATGGTCACGTGTCTTTAGCAAACTCTTGCACATGACAGCATTTGAAAATGTAATCTTTTCAAAAATGCATCTCTAAGACCTTGTTTCGTGTTATTTAACAGTAAAAATGCGTTTTCTGTAAATTATCCCTTATGATATTTTGTACCTAAATTAATCGAGGTTTGTTGAATGAATTGAGGTAATGATTCAATGCTGTATCCGTACTGGATTATGCAATGAATGTTGTCATTGTAAACCTACCCTAAAGCATGGACACCATAACAAATTGCAACATTTAACAGAATATAAATTCAAAATGTGAAAATATATTTTCCTGCAACACTGCAGCTTTGACATTTGTTTTTTGTATTAAGGCAAGAGTCAATGTGTGATACTACATTAGCAACTTTGGCGTTGTAATCACATGACCTATGGCATTAGTTTCACGACTCCTCTCACACGTCCATCGAACATTGCGTTTATAAACACTATGCAGCTCAACCAATCAAATTAGAAGGCTGCAAACAGCTGTTCTATGAAATATATTAAACTGCTGCAGAGATTATGTATTTGTAGGCCTAAACCAGGAAACAGAGAAATTTTAGCATGTCTGGGGCCTCATTTATAATGTTTGATTTGCACACACACAGATTTGATCTTAGAGTGTGTGTGCGCTTAAATATTTGTAAAAACTGCCTTTGACGTGGAAAAGTGCTTATCCACATGTCAGGGTCTGAGGCTGACCAGACGTACACTTTTTCTTGTTGGACGTACTGCACGTTTTTGAAATGAAGAGATTTATGCATCATCTGGAAGCTGATTAAACAAGCTTTCCATTGATGTATGCATCCATTGATGTTTGTTATGATAGGAAAATGTCTGACCGAGAGACAACTATTTGAATATCTGGAATCTGAGGGTGCAAAAAAAATCTAAATATTGAGAAATTCTCCTTTAAAGTTGTCCAAATGAAGTTCTTTGCAATGACCATTCAAAATGACCTAATCAAAAATTAAGTTTTGATATATTGACAGTAGGAAATTTACAAAATATCTTCATGGAACATGATCTTTACTTAATTTCTTAATGATTTTTGGTATAAAATAAAAATTGGCCATTTTGACCCATACAATGTATTGTTGGCTATACAAATATACCCGTGCTACTTATGACTGGTTTTGTGCTCCAGGGTCACATATGTTAATGACATTAATTAGGAGTCATTTACAAGGCAGAGAGATTTTATCATTCGTGAATCAGATTTCAGAAGAGGTGTACGTGTGTTTTCTGTGCGTACGTTCATTTTATAAATCACACGAACGCATATTTGCGTGATGAGCGTAAGCTCAAATTTAGGATAGTTTCTGCGCAACATTTTATAAATGAGGCCCCAGGATCCATTGTCCTAAAGTCAATGTATTTTTTTTTTTGGAGTGGGTTTTTGATTAAATGCCTACAATAAGATGTAAGGGTAACGCAAGCTAAATATATTTCACATTTTATTCCTTGACATAAAGTTACATCAGATGTTATTGTCTGCTTTTACAGCCTCATTTTGTTGCCTTATTTCCTGCAATAATCCAAAAGCCAATAGAAAAATCCTACTGACTCTTTGTCGAGGCAAACAGGGAAATGCTAACTTCCAGGGTGTAGCCAAAAAAATGTCATCATATCACCCTATAGCATTTATTGCCCTTGTCAGTAAAAGTTAGCTATAGTTGATTCTGTATTAGACTTTTTATATTGATGAACACTCATCTAAGATTTAAGAGTTCTTGTGATTTAGCCCTTTGTTCCTGGCTATTATCCATCTATTTATTTCTAGTTTATATGTGTTTGTGTATGTTGTTCATTTCCTGCCATTCTATTGCATGTTTGCCATTCCCTCCGTAGGTCAGGGATTTTCACGGGGGCCTCGGGTGACAGCTGGGTCCTCTCTGTTTCCTGCCTGTGAGGCCCCTGTCCTCCATCCTACACCGGCACCCGAAACATGACACCACTAAACCTGCATTGGTATAATCCATCATCATACTTACAATATGGCAGCTGTCTCTTTTTCCTATTTAATTTAATCACAGTCTGCAGAGCTGTTTCCAAAATTGCCCCCAAATACTATTTCTTTGCTCGTTCATTCCATAAGTCCACGGGATGAGTAAAAGAAGCAAAGAAATTTCAACACTGAGTGTCCTGTAAGTGCTTCAGGCGTCATATTTTTGTGAGGTTTTGGGGGAGTTAATTTGGTGCGACACTCATAGAATTATTTTGCAGCTAGCCGCTGAGTTTACATCGATTGTACACTTGTTGAGGTGCATTATGGGATTGAAGTACATGAACGCCATTAAACTTTACATTACATCAGGGTTTCCCAAGATGGTACTTGGAAAAGAAAAGGAGAAAAAAAAAGAATTATACAAAGTTAACACATTATGAATAATACCTGTGTGAATAATATGCAAACATTTAATCAATAAAGATAATATGATTATGAGCATTTTAAAATGTAATATAATCGAATTTTTTAATTTATTTTTGGAATCTGATTACATAATCTAGATTATATATAATCAGTTACTACCTTGAAAATAGTGCACTATATAGGTAGCGATTTGGGACACAGTTTAGGATTTCACCAGCAGACATTTAAAATACCAGACTATAAGATTATTAGAAAGTTTCCACCCAGCCTCAATGGAAAGTCCTGGGCAGCTTTAGCTAAATAAGACCCCATTTGAGCCCCTGCAAATGCAACGGAGGTCTCACCTCACACCCTGTTCCATGCGGCCCCCTCTTCAAAGTCTCATACTGGCACATTCCCAACAAACTTCAAAATCAGATTGTGTTATGCAATGCATATATAAGATATTGCCTAGCTCATCTGCAGGCAAATTACCATAATGTGATTAGCGGATAAAGATATGGCTGTGTAATATGGTTACTGAACGGCAACCATCTTCAAAAATCTGTGTACCCAACTCAGGGTTCCTGCCAACCTTTACAAACACACACACACAATAAAAAAGCCAGTCCAAAGCCATAGCACAAGACTTTTTCAGGCTCTATGGTCCATTTCTCCATCGGCACAAAGTGTTTCTTTCCTGGAAATCTGTCGACAGCATCCCTTTTATCTTTCTCTGTCACCTTCCGTCTCCTCGGTGATCAATACACTGTCAATCACTGTCAGGCCTCACGCCCACATATACAGTCTCTGAGCAGTAGAGCCAAAGACTCAGCAAAGAAATGCTGATGTAACTGTGGCTGGCTGTGATCTAGCACAGAGCTAAGTCAGCTAACACCTTGATGAGCAAGAAAAGCTCAGCAATGAGAGCAGTAGGACGTTATCTGAAGGCCTGCCAACATAAAAAATGTTAGCAATGCCAACCCTGATATCACAAAAAATAACTTAAAAAGTTTAAGTATCACTTGTCAACATAAAGGCACATTCATAATCCAGCTCTGTGGAACAGAAAATCCAGTCTAACAGTACTTTCCACTTTTTAAAACACTCTGTGGTCTGTGTTTGTGCATAGTGAGGGAGTGGGGGTTAGTGTTACATTTTCTGCCTTTATGAGTGAACCAATTGCCTTCATTTGGAACTATTTTTCTGGCAGAGCAAAATTAGATGTTTGCCCTGAATGAGCCAAAAGTCAGAGACGATCTGCAGTTTTTCAGCAGTCCGTCTTTTTTAGCTTCACATTATGAGTCCATCCAGTCTGAGAATATCAAATATATTTGATATTTTTAGCCAATTTTACAACTCATAGTGTTTTCATTCGTCATGTCTTCTAGCAACAATCCATGCTTCTGCATGGGTTTGTATTGTTTGGAACATCTGGTAGAGTGTGATGCCAGTTTTCTCTGTAACCATTTACAAAGTCAACTAATTTATTATACAGACTAACTCAACATTAATTTTTCGTTCATTGCGCTGTTGTACAAAAACAAGGTCACATTTTTTTCTGTTGGTATATTATCCTAAAACAATTGAAGGGGTCATCGGATGCAAAATTCACTTTACAAGTAGTTTGAACATAAATGTCTGTTGGAAGTGTGTGTACACATCCATCCTATAATGATAAAAATCCACCCAGTGTTTTTTTTTAAATCCCCATTTTAGGGTTTATCAGGCTGTTCTGAAATTCCTGTCAGAATGACGTAGTTCTGTACAGGCCCCTCCCACAATAGTTGATTGACAAGCCGTCTTACTTTAGACCCGCCCTGAGTGAGCTGTGAGCTGTCCGCCATTGTGTCGCCTCCAGTGCAGGGGAAGAAAAGATGTCTCCGATTAAGCGATTGAGGTGTTTTTTTGTTGGATGTAATAATGCATATAGCAGTCGTCATTTACTCCCGACATCTAAGCCACTGAAGACGCAGAGGATTAACATTACTTTCATTTTGAAGTGAATGCGCCGATCACGATCTTCCTAAATGCGTCTATGTTCGCCCGAATCATTCGTGATCCAGCTTCATCTACAGAAGATGTGAGTATAAAGTTTTTTTATGAATCTTTGCAAATCGCCTAATAATGTGCTACCAGTTTTGCGGTTAAAGTAAACGGTATTACTCGTCACCCCATGGAAGAGAGGGGTGGGGTCAGCAGAGCTCATTAGCATTTAAAGCAAAATGGACTAGAATGGCTTGCTAAAAACAGAGCTGATTTTGACATTTGATTTAGTTTTTTACACTACCATTGAGATATTTTAAACAAAGTATGTTATAGACTTTTCATTAATACCCTAAACTAAATAATCATATCAACTTATGGAAAATAGGCATCTGATGACCCATTTAAAGCTGGTATACACAACTTTTCAAATCTAAACATATTTATAACACTAGGTATCATACGAGTTAATTTTAATTTTCTCTGTAAATGGTAACAGAATAACTGGCCATCATATACTAATTGACTGAAGGCTGGAATACATTTCACAACTTTTGCCAATTTGTTATTTGGACGAAAGTCGATGATTGTTGCAGTCAAATATGACAGATTTCACAGTGTGTGTGATAGACAAGACTTTTTTTTAGATTCATATGATTCCATCCAGTCAGAGGATATCAAACATGTTTGATATTTTCAGCCAATTTTTGAAAACATTTTTCATGCATCTCATAGCAACAAGGTGCATAATATTTCTGCCTTGTGCATCATACAATAAAAACAATAATGGTAAATCTAGTCACCTCTGACTGCTTCAAAATCTACAGATTGGCTCTGACTTTGGGCAACTAGCATTGACAATTTGTGTAATCTATTACATAATTTTGATGAAAGAATATGAAGACAAAATCCTCACACTATTCATTTTTAGGAGAAGAAAATGAATGGGTCCAATATAAACAACAGTGATACAGCAAAAGTTAGCTTTTCAAGCTTTATTTTAACATCATTACAGGACAGAATCAAACAAGTTTTAATACTGAGAACAGTTTTCAAATTACACTAGGACAAAACATTCAGTCTCTTTTGTATTTGTTTGTTGTGCAATATTTTATGTTAAAATCTTTCCTCAATTTGTACAAATCTGAGGATAACAGTCAGTTACAAGCTAAATGCACTTTAACTCCAAAAACGCCTGCCTGTCATAAGCCATCAATGTATGTGGCAATTTTGCTCTTTTGAACAAGAGTATACAATATAAACATGCAGTTTCACCAGAATAATACATTCAAGACACTTATTTTGATAATATATCCATAATATTTTACATGAAATCTACAGATAAGTCAGGAATATCACCCCAGAAATGTAAGCAAAGAGGTTTCTGTAGCAAATGCATCATATAGCTTATGGGAAACTGGCTTGATAAAAAAACTCAAAGATACTTAAGCAAGATTTCACTAAATTTAACAGTAAGTAAGTGCTGTATGCTACACCTCAGGTCCTGTAATCACAAAGGCTAAAGCATATCGTATATGCCGAGGTATATTCAGACTGGACTTTGGCATAAGTCAGTTTAAAGTCTTTGGGACAAAAAAACAACAGTCCAGCCTTAATCCAACATTCTTTAGCCTGAATAGCAGCAAAATGCTACCCCTGCAATAGCAGACAGTACAAAATGTTCAATAACAGCTGTAGAGCCTTCACACACTGAATGGTTTTTCAAACACAACCTCATGCCAATTACAAACTATTTTTCATTTGATGACTATATAGAATAAATTCATAATCTGCTTACACCCCACCGATGGTTAGGTTTAGTGATGGAGCTTCATGCTTAATGTTTTCTGAAAACCACATTGTGGGAATTCAAACAAATCGCCAACTTGTAAAATAGCTAGGTTTACTCGTGAGATTGGTTGGTTTTTCCTCCCTATTTTAAGATCTGTAGACCCATAACCCAATAAATAAGCAGTGTTTGCTTTACTTCAAGATCTTGAAGTACAAAACAACAGCGTGGAACTAAGCTATATAACTGTGGAATATGTGGAATATGTGCACCCTACTCCACACATGGAGGTGGAGGGGTTATGGATATCTTTAAGTGGTTTCCTGAGATATGATGGAAATGTTAACTAAGTATGACCCCATAAAAAATACTGAGAGCCTGGAAAGCAGGGTCTTCTAATCTTAAACATCCTAAATATTGTCAGTCAGTAGTATTATTGTGGTTAGTGTTTAAGTACATTTCTGCAGCCTTTTTACATGAAATAGTCTGTGAAAACACACATTTTATCCCTAGGGTCCAAAAATAACACCTGTCATGCGCCAAACTAAAATAAAATGTGAATTTGGTGCTTAAATAAATGGTTTTACTGGCCATTTGGGTCACTGCAACAATGCAAATTGCAAGAAACCACAAAAATTTGTGTATAAATGGTTTATGAGATGTAGCGTTTCATATAAGGGTGAGTAAAATGGTTGCAAATGTGACAAAAATGTACATTATTTCAACAAACAGGTCTAGTTGATATGCATCCATGTATGATTTCTTGTGTTTCTTGAACGTGACAAACTTCGCAAACCGTGACGTCCAATTTGCAAAGAAATGAAAAAAAGCATCATTATAGGGTGGATTCCAATCAGAATATATTGGGGGGGGGGGTAATAATACATATTACCTGACATATGTATTGGTAAACACATTTCTAACATTTTTTTTATGATGCTGCCTTGAATTTCTTTTTGAGTAAGGTGATTGAATCTGACTCAGGCAGTGAATCGGTCAGAGATGTTACGGAGTTTGACTCCCTCATTGAGCTTCGAATAATTGTTTTGGTTATGTTTGATTAGTATAAAAAATATTGAAGATACTGAATGTTGGTACTGTATATGATATGGTGGCACTTCTGAACAAACATCAAGTGATGTTTGTCAATTTAACAGTCATTTGGCTTATAATTGTGCCATTTTATGAGCTCTTAAATTATTTTTTTTCTTCAGTTTACCCACTATTGGGATGTATGGCAACAAGTTAATCTTGTACCCAATATGCAAAACTGTACTAAACCTAATGCACATCAGTGTTATTTAAGATAATTAAATTATTAGGTTTCTTCCGAGGCCAAGCACCAGTTTGGTCTGCCTGCATAATATTACATTTAAAGATATGAGCCACTTAATTTTTTTTCAGTTACATGCCTTGGTAATGATCTCTGCTGACATGTCTACAGCAATCTCAGCCTCATGCAAAATACTATAGTAACAACGTCACATTGCATTCCATGTACAGAGCAGCCTATGTGAGGAAAAGTTGGGTGGACCAGGAGAAAACGGCTTTTCTCTGAAACAGTACTACAGTACTTTGAGGTATTGAGAAGTCCTTCGCCCATTTCCAAGAGGCAACCAACTCACCTGTTTCCTCTTAGTGCAGCCAACCACGCTGGCCAAATGTTGAACCAGGGCCGAATGCAGGCAGCAGAGGCTGAATGAATTGAGAATGGCGTTTGAAGTCCAGTTAGAGTTCTTAAGAGCGCGAGCAAACGTGGCTTTGCCAAGCGTTCCTTTCCCGAGTGAGCAACATGGCCTCTCAGCATCATGTCAACAGAGGAGTTCAGCTAATGTGTTTGTGATAATTCCGTCAATGATTTCTACTCTCAGTTTATCCACTGAATCTACGGTTTTCAGTGTCATCGTTTATATGGATCTCGCCAGCTGCAACGAGACACTACTTTCTTTTGTCCTCATGTGAAATACTTGCAGTTTGTTGAGTCAATGAAACAGTCAGCTGTGCACTTGAGGTGTCCATAAGATCTGTGGACAAAAAGACAGGGATGTTATTTGGACAAATTTTATTTAAAGCAAAATTCTTTCAAAATATTATTTTAATATAAAATTGTGCTAGAGTATAGTAGTCAGTAAATAAATAAATAATATTCAAACTCTTTGGGACAAGAAAATGGCTAATTGTCCTTGAGGGGGATTTTTAGCTTTGCCTTATAAATTTGAAACAGGCTTGAACAGTCTTACCCAGGCAAAAAGGATCTGCATGTGTGAAAGCCAAAATCCTTTCCGTCACACTCCTCTGCCTCTTCATAGCGATATCCATCCCCACAATAAGCAAGTTTGCACTCTGAGAGAGTGAAAAAGAAAAAAGATGACGGAATGAGCGTTGCATTGCTAAATATATCTGGAAACTCCTGTTTACTCTGAATACTATAGCATGATTTGTTCACATTTGTGTGACATTTATGATACACCAAAATGCCGCTGCTGTGGTCAGTCGACGTTCAGGTAGCTCCACTCAGATTGTGCTTTTATCTACTTTTTAACGTATTTTTACTTTCTCTTTTTACATGCATAACGTCTGCACTGATTATTTACAACAAAAGAACACTGTGACGAGTGGGGCGGGGCCGAGAGCCGTGGGAACGGAGCGAGGCCGGTGGAGTGAATGATAATGAACGACACCTGCGCCACTCACCGGTCTCGAGTCCCACGGAGGAGCTTCGGAAGGGTTAAATGAGGGGTGACGACAGTGGAGTCTTTAATAAAAATAAACAAACACAAATGAAAAGCGGCAGCCCCTCACGGACGACTGCCGCACACAAAACACAAACTAAAATTCCAGGCCTGGTCCTCTCTCGTCTTCCACTGTCGTCACCCCTCATTTAACCCTTCCGAAGCTCCTCCGTGGGACTCGAGACCGGTGAGTGGCGCAGGTGTCGTTCATTATCATTCACTCCACCGGCCTCGCTCCGTTCCCACGGCTCTCGGCCCCGCCCCACTCGTCACAAACACTTTTGGACATTGGACACCGCTGCCATAACCTGCTTCAGGACACTTTATCCACGAATTCAACGTAGCCATTGGAGATACTTCGGAAAACCGAGGAGAACAAAGACCACCTGAATAATCCCAGGAGGCGAAAGAAACACCGCGGGAAACGTGCTGGAATCCGCAACAGACTGAGGGAAACGGCTCACAATTCTTTGTTTGACTCAAACATGGCTCACGACCTCGGTCCCGGACAACGCAGTAAGGCCATCTGATAACGTTTCTGTTTTACGGATGGACAGAACAGCCGAGGCTGGTAAAACCAAAGGTGGTGGAGTGTGTTTCATGATCAATAAGAAATGGTGTGACCCCAGGAGCATCTCCATTCTGTCGCGTTCCTGCTCGCCTCATCTGGAACATCTCTCCGTTATCTGCTGCCCATTCTATCTGCCCCGGGAGTTTTCATCGATCGTCGTTACTGCCGTTTACATTCCACCACAGGCAGACACTAGCTTGGCTTTGTCCAAACTCCACGATGTGCTCAGCGGATACATCAACAAACACCCTGACGCTGCCTCTATCATCGCGGGGGACTTTAACAAAGCCAACCTCAGGCAGATCATGCTGAACTTTCACCAACATATATCCTGTCGGACTAGAGGACCGAACACACTGGATCATTGCTACACTCAGTTTAAGAATGCCTACAAAGTCCGATCACTGCCGGCTTTTGGCAAATTGGACCATGCTGCCATTTTTCTCACACTGGAATATAAACAAAGGTTTGTTCAGGAACCCCCGGTGGAGAGAGATGTGACGCGCTGGTCCTCCCACTCAGAAGCTATGCTACAGGCGGCTCTTGATGACGTCGACTGTGACATGTTCCGGGCGAGTTCATCTGACGTCAGCGAGTTCACAGATGTAGCATTAAGCTTTGTCAACATGCTAACCGAGCAAGCTACAGAAACAGTAACTAAAAGGACATTCTCCAACCAGAAACCGTGGGTGGACAGAACAATCCGTGATGCGGTTAACCATCGCACTGCCGCATACAATGCCGGTCTTCTATCGGGAAACATGAGCGAGTACAAAGCATCGTACTATGCTCTCCGACGTGCAGTAAGAGCCGCAAAACTCAATACAGGGAGAGAATTGAGTCACATTTTCAGCTCAATGACTCTCGACGCATGTGGCAGGGACTGAAGACCATCTGTTCCTCTGGAAATAAATCCTCCGCAGAGGTGAGAGCAGATCCGTTGAAGACCGAGGAGCTAAACACCTTCTACGTCCGCTTTGAATGCAATGGCGACAGTGCGACTCTGCCGATCGGCACATCAGGAAGCAGCAGACAGAGCATCGATGATCATGTTATCACCGTGTCGGAGGATGAGGTTCGGAGGGAACTAAAGAGAGTGAACATCAGGAAAGCAGCTGGACCTGATGGGATTACTGGCTGTGTTCTGAGGTCCTGCGCTGATCAGCTTGCTGGTTTGTTTACATCAATCTTTAATGAGTCTCTTGCTACCTCTGTGGTTCCCACCTCCTTTAAAAAATCTGTCATCATCCCTGTGCCTAAGAACAGTAAACCCTCTTGCCTGAATGACTATCATCCAGTTGCCCTCACAGCAACAGTCATGAAGGTTTTTGAGATACTTTTAAAGAACCACATTTGCTCCTCCATCCCTGCTACTTTGGACCCTCTTCAGTTTGCCTATCTGCCAAATAGATCAACTGATGATGCCATCTCTCAGGTAGACATAGACAGCACATAGACAGCAAAAATAGCAGCTATGTCAGGCTGCTTTTCATTGAATACAGCTCAGCTTTCAATACAATAGTCCTCATTAAGCTAGCCGATAAACTCTCAGACCTCAGACTAAACTCTTCACTCTGTGACTGGATTCAAGATTTCCTCACCTGCAGACCTCAAGTGGTGAAAATGGGCCAAATCACCTCCAACTCCATCACCCTGAACATAGGAGCCCCACAGGGTTGTGTCCTGAGTCCCCTGCTATACTCTCTCTACACACACGACTGCGTGTCCTCTCACAGCTCCACTTCTATTGTTAAATTTACTGATGATACTGTAGTTCTGGGCCTCATTTCCAACAATGATGAGACCGCATACTTAGATGAGGTAGAGAGACTTACATCATGGTGCCAGGACAACTGTCTCTCTCTGAACGTGAGCAAAACTAAAGAGTTGATTGTGGACTTCAGGAAGAGAAAACAGCAGCCCTACACTCCTCTTATGATCAGTGGGACCCCTGTGGAGAGGGTGAGCAGCTTCAAGTACCTCGGTGTAAACATCTCCGAGGACCGGACTTGGACTGCACACATTCAAACACAGGTCAAGAAAGCCAGGCAAAGACTGTACCATCTGCGACAGCTGAGGAAATTCAGGGTCTCACCAGCAATCCTGAAAACTTTCTATTCAGGGGCCATAGAAAGTGTACTGACTCAGTGTGTACTGACTGCATCTCAGTGTGGTATGGTAACGCACCAAATCAGGACTGCAAAGCTCTGCAGAGAGTTGTGCGCTTAGCTGAGCGCATCTCAGGGTCTGCTCTTCCCTCTCTGCAGGACATCTACCTCAAACGCTGCAAAAGCAGAGCTGCTAAAATCATCAAGGACTCAAATCACCCCGGTAACCATCTTTTCATTTTACTGCCATCTGGCAAGCGCTTCAGGAGCATAATGGCAAAAATTGAGAGACTTATGAGGAGCTTCTTCCCTCAGGCCATCAGGCTCCTAAACTCAAACTTGGTCTAATAATATCAACAAGACTCAACTTAATAAACTGTAAAACATTCACTATTCTCCATCATCCGCATTGCCTGTTTGCACATTCCTCTTGCACATCCCTGTTTATATAAGTATTTATGAAGTCCACAGTATACTGTATTGCACATTTATTTTATTGCACATTTTACTCGTTATTTAATTTTACCTATATTTATGTATATTCTCTTGTGTTGTGTTACATCTTTAGCACTGTCCATTGAGCAGACCTGACCTGATTTACATTTCACTACTGATTATATTCTGTATAATTGAGTATGTGACGAATAAAAGAACCTTGAACCTTGAACCTTGTAGATGCACGTACAAATGGCACTTCAAACCACCAAAAGGAGTGGAGTCGGCTGCTATATAAGTCAGCTCTTAGCATCATTTGGCAAGAATCTTTTGACTGATAGCAGCAGTCATCGACTCGTGTGTAGCCTTATAGCACAGCAAGTTACATAATACTCGCTCCCTTATCTCAGCGAACTGAGGTTACATTAGTAAACGGAGGATTCCCTATAGAACAGTCTCTCCTGTTGCATTGCTACGCATATCATGCATCCAATGGCGCCGTGCTATAAGCAAGTGTAGAGCAAAGCTGCTCTGTGAGCTGCTGCCCAGCTCCAGAGCACCCGTAATGATGGCCCCTAAGAAGCATGAGCCAATTAAGAGACATAAGCCTCCAGGCTGGGGTCCATGTTACAAGACCTTCTCCACTCACAGAAGGGATTAGGTAAACTAAGCGGAAAAATCCATGCCTGAAAACCAGGGCCCTCCAAGACATAAAATGATCTGGCAAAGGTAAACAGTGAAAACAAGTCAGCAGCTGCACAGATATCACTAATTGAAACTCTACCCAGGAGGAGGCAATTCCTCTGGTAGAATGGGTCCTCACTCCAATAGGACACTGCAAATCCACTGAGGCGTAAGCCAGGGCTATAGCTTCAAATATCCAGCAAGATAGTCTCTGCTTCAAGACTGCCAGCCCTTTGGAGTGGCCTCTGAAGCAAACAAAGAGCTGCTCTGAATGCCAGAAGTGGCTAGATTGCTTTATTTAAACTCTAATAGACCGAACCGGGTAGAGTAAAGTAAGTGTTAGGATGAGCCAGAAGGGTGATAACTTGTGCTCTGAACGGAGTGGAGAGCACCTTATGCACAAAGCAGTGTCTTGGTTTGAGGATTACTGATATGTGAGATTGAACAAGAATGCACGCGTTGGTGGTAATGCATAGACGGCCATTATGTGAAAATGTGGACAGTGCCAAAATAAAGGTGCCTTTTTATACTACAGATATTTATATTTTACGCGTGGCATCGATGCATCGTATCGTCATACATCCTATCGATATATCGATCCATATCGATGAATCGTTACACCCTTAGTATAAGGATGAGGTGGGCTCAGTCTTCAAGCTCCTTTAAAAAACTTATTCCGACAGACTGGGCAGCCACGAGTGCATGATTCACAGCAAAGGGTGCCACATACACTTTTAGCATGGAAGGAGTGCACCCTTTGTCCAGCAGCTCTTGCAGAAAGGTTAACATTAGGGGATTTCGTACCGCGTACTTCTAGGAACTTAGTTCTAGGAACTATCCAGCGGTGTAAGAGACTACATTTTTTATGAAAACATGCAGTGTTACATATCATCGAAGCTGAGAAAATAACACAATACTACAGACAACGCAATACTACTAAATATGTTTACATGGCTTTTTTTTAAATGCCGGTTAGCCAGTGTTTTGCGTGCGTTTGGCCAATCAGCGTACACTTACGTCACTGATAGTTGAGGTGTCTTATAGATGGGGCTCTAGCCTTTAAAATTGTATCAGCATGTAAAGGCTCCATAGCTCAGGCCGGTATACCAGATCATGCCTCTTGCTTGAAAGAGGAGGTCATTCCTCAACAGAATTGGCCAAGGGGATGCCGATAGCAGGTAAATTAACTCGGGGAACAACATCTGATTACTCCTGAGTGGGGCCACCAAGAGGACCGAACACCCAACTTCCATGATGAGTCTGATAACCTGAGGGAGCAGGGCAATCGAAGGGAACGCATACAGGTAAGCGCTGGGCCATTTGTGGGCCAGAGAATCCCGCTCCTTTGAGAAATATATTGTCGGTTGTCGGTCCAGCACCACTAGGTTGGCCATTGCCTTGCCAATTGCCAGTTGTTAATTTGCTTTGTGCAGCTTCCTGAAGGCATCAGAACTATGGCCGGACTCATCCATTGTGCAGAGGAGTTTAAACAGATAAACTTGGGAGTACTACCATCATGTGAAGCTCTGAGCCAGCCTGGCCAGCAGCTGAATAAGCCCTGTCTGCCAGGTAGTCCTGCAGGGCTTAGATGGGTGCACTGCATGGGCCTTCAATCCTACAAGCGATAGAGGGCAAAGATGTGCAGCAACCACCTCTTCCAGAGGGGGAGCTTTCCATAACCTCTTTTTTCAGTGCCATTAACAGCGATGAGAGCGGCAAAAGTGAAGGAATGAACATGTGCTTAATAGGGGGCGTGCCACGTCCTGGTGAGTTCGTTATGAACCACCGGGAAGAATGGGGCGGGTTGTTGGGGGGAGGATCATTGATGCCATCCTTGCCTGTACCACTCGCCTAAGCGGCTGTGGGCGGGTTCTTCAGGAGCCAACCAGTCCAAACCAGAGTCCTCCACAGAGTTTGAGAGAATGAGGATCTGCTCACTGTCCATGCTGGGCTGTGTTGGCTGCTTCGAAGGGAAGGTGCCGGTGTCCTTACAGAACACACCCACTCTTCTGCATTTGAAGCTGTCAGCCACATAGAGACATCGGTGACAACTTGTTTGTGCTGCTACACAAAAGTGAGTTGTCACACTGGAAATGTCATAGTATATAGTTTTTCACTACAAGTTATAACACAACTTATTATTTTTCACTTAAATAAACGTTACATTTAACAGTATTTTACTGTAAAATTACATTTATTTATGTTTCAGTTTCTTACAGTATAGAATAAGGGAACTTACTGTTAACCAGTTAACAGGGTTTTAACTGTTAAAATTACTTATTTGTTTTTACAGTGAGAGATAATGTACAGACTGTTAATGTACAGTCTGACAAAATAAACTCTAATGCATGCCAGCACATTATTCAGCTTATTACGACACACAAAATAAATGAACAAACACAAAAATACTCAGATTCATGCTGTGAATTACCAACTTGAATTATTTTCCTAATAATTCAACAGCCTGTCTTCAATTATTCCTTACTTAAATGTTGATTTGAGTGTTAAATCATTAAATGAGAAGAAAGAGAGCACGGTGCGACACAAGGCTGAAACCAGCACAACTATTTAAGACATAGAATGCCTGGGACAAGAGCCAGCTCTACAGTTTAGCGGTCACTGTACAAAAATATTTGACCGCAGAATGCAGTGATCGAACAATCAGAATGGAGTATTCCAGAGCTCCGTGTAATGAATTATGAGCACATATGTTGGGGTGACTTTTGAATGAAGGTGTTATTCTCAGCTTTATTTGCTATACAGGACCAGATTATTCCCATTTTAGAATGCACTCTCACGTTAAACTGTATGACAGCATGTTGTTGGGAATAAGCTGTCAGCTGGAGCGCCTCCATTTCAACCTGATACTTACTGACACAGCCATCTGTGACCACCTTATTTCCGTCATCACACTCCTCTCCATTCTCAACTTGCACGATGCTGTCTCCGCAGAAACCCTCCTGGTCGGGATCACGCTCCATCGACTGGAACGGTGTTAACTGCAATCAAAGAGTCTTTTACAGACCTTGGAGACTAAAATCACTATGTGAGTAAAACTATTTAGAAATAAGATGCATTTCAAAAACAGTCAGACTGACACAAAATTATTTTGGGAAGTTGACATATTAACATGCTACAATTCATTATATTTTATTTTGGCATTTATAATTAGCCTACTATAAATAAAGTTGTATGACATTATTTGACAAACTACATTAAATATTAACATTTGTCATATCACTTGGCAATTAAAAATATGAAATAAAAATAAATCATAAATCAAAAATAATTGAAATATATTAAATAAATTAAAGCAATACACAACAGGTGAATAGGGTCCAAACTAATATAATTGTATTATTACTATAAATATGTATATTATATAATATTATTAAAACTATTTTTAACTATTAGATATCACCATACTTCCTCCTTTTGATTAATTACAGTCCATAAAGACAACTTTTTTTATTACAAGTTTTCTAAAATGTTATATTTAAATAGGTAAATGAGGCATTATCTAACTATGCACTAATTTGCATACATTTACCAAACAAAAATCTGATCATTGGATATATGTGCGTGTGTATATATATATATATATATATATATATACACACAGTCGTGGTCAGAAGTATTGGCACCCTTGGTAAATATGATCTAAGAAGAATGTGAAAATGAATCTGCATTACTAATTATTTTGCATTACTTTTTTTTTTATTCACAAAAATCTAACTTTTTATTGGATGATAAGAATTTAAAATGGGGGAAATATCATGAAATAAATGTTTTTCTCTAATACACATTGGCCACAATTAACAGTACCCTTTTATTTAATACTTTTTGAAACCTCCATTTTCCAGTTTAACAGCTCTAAATTTTCTCCTATAATGTCTGATGAGGTTAGAGAACACCGGACAAGAGATCAGAGACCATTCCTTCATCCAGAATCTCTCCAGATCTTTTAGATTCACATCTCCATGACGGTGCTTCTTCTCTTCATTTCACTTCATTTTATATATATATACTCTCTCATATTATGTTTCATAGTTTTTGTTGCTTTTATGTTATTTTTATTTTATCATTATTTTTTATTTTTTTGCACTTTCCATTGAGCGGACCTGTCCTGACTAACATTTCACTACTTATTATACCCTGTATGATTATGTATGTGACAAATAATAAAGAACCTTGAACCTTGAACCTTGAACCTTCACCTCACTCATTTTCTATAGGGTTCAGGTCAGAGGACTGGAATTGCCATAGCAGAAGCTTGGTTTTGTGCCCAGTGACCCATTTTTGTGTTGTTTTTTAGGTTTGTGTTTGGATTATTGTACGGTTGGAAGATCCAAACATGGCCCATTATAAGATTACTAAAGATTTGATTTTTGTAATCTTTGATTTTTTATCTGTTGGTATTTGATAGAATCCATGATGCCATGTGTCTAAAGAACCATGTCCAGGACCTCCAGCAGAAATATAGGCCCACAAAATAAAAAATACAGCAGTATATTTCATTGTACACATGGGTACTTTTTATCCCTGTGTTCACCAAACCCATCTTGAGTGTTTGCAGCTAAAAAGCAATTTTTTTTGTTTCATCTGAACATAGAAGCTAGTCCCATTTTAAGTTCCAGTCATGTCTGATAACTGAATAAACATTTACTTCATAATTATATTTTCCCCCATTCTAAATTGTTTTAGTTCAATGAAAGGTTAGATTTGTGTGATAAAAAAAAAAAAAAACGATCAAAAGGATAAATAATGCAATAATTCTGACCATGACTGTCTATATATATATATATATATATATATATATAATTATTATTATTATTACAAAGGATATTTTGGATATCACTATATAATTAGAAAATAATGTCAAGAAGCAGAAAAAATTTAATAAATATTTTCAACAAATTTTCAATTATCAAAAAATTATATATGAACAAACACCACTGCAAAAACCTTCATAGTATAGATAGGAATAAAACTGTAAAGCTCGGTGTATGTAAGTGAAACTGAAGTGTATTTCTGGCTCCATGCAGGAGAAAAGAGAATATTTTTTCTTAGAACACAGCCTTTAATTATATGTATTGTAAAATATATCTACAGAAACAAATAGATAAAATATGACTAGAAAAAAAAAACTTAAATATGTATTTTGGATGTTTTTTTTTATTTTCCCTAGTTTGAAAGAAGACAAGCATTGGAAGCAAAATAGCTCAAATTGACCAGTGTGGGGAAAAAAACAATGATTTTGTCTGTAGTGACTTGTTGCATTTATAATAAATATATAAACTAAATAGCAAACCTTTTATACAACCTAAAATATGCTTTTCCTAACACATTCATATCATTTTAACACTAAAAAGTTTATAAAAATAAAGGTTCTGGACAAGTAATATACCATCTGTCCATTTATAAATTGGATTTTGTTTAGATCACATTATTAATGGGCACCTGAATTGGTATCCAGCCACCAATATCTTTGAAGTAAAGCGACCTCTGATCTTTACGGAAGGCCAAAGCATTATCAGTCTGGAGGCGATTCAGCTCCTGTTCGTTATTTACCACAAAGATCTGCAGCACAGACATTAAATGTTATCAACTGCTTTACTGGCTAAATTAATTGAATGGTTTTAAAATTGAATATCATCCAAAAATAACAATCAATCCAGTGCAGTGCACAGATATCTGGGAATATTCAGGCTTAGTTTGTAAAGCGTGATGGCATTGCTGACTTACCGCTGGCACTCTGGGATAGCTGCGCCAGTGGTCAAAGGAGGGAGCATTACAGCCGCAGCGTCCCGGGCTGCCAGGTAGTCCCATCTCTCCTTTCTGTCCTACCATGTACAGTCCTGGAGGAGAAGTAAACAACATTAAGCCAAAGGCATAAATATCCCTCCGTGTGATGCAAAGTAATGGAGTGATTTTAAGAGCTACTAAACCTGGCCTTCATCTATCATGAAGAGAAAGCACCTGAGTTAATATGCACAGAAACCAAAACAAGACAGCAGCTGTCCTGTGAATAAAGTGATGACATAATGTTTATAATTCTGCGAGAAGCTTGGCCGCTCCGGCCGTCATTTTAGGACATGATGTCATGGCTTCAGTCTCCTGTGGGGCTTCTGTTTTAGTCATGGATCAGGTTGCTTCTCAAGCTAAATAGACCAGTGGTGGGATTTCCTGTGGTGATTTAAGATCCATGTGCTTTACCGTCTGCACATGGCGAATGCTGCAATATCATCATGTGATCTTGACAGGGCCGTTACCACTACAGACATTGAAGAGGACAAGACCCCCCCCACCTCTCAATAATTAAAATGGCCAAATTTTCCTTCCAAATTGTCTTAATTTTAATTCATTATTTAACAAAAAAAATCTATTTTAATTAAATTTATTTTCATTTACTTGATTAATTTTATGTTCTACATTTTCCATGTAATTTCCCCAAAAATACTATACTTTTTTTTAGAGACCACAAGATATTTGAGAACTATTTTCACTTGTATGTCAATTTAATACCTGAGGCAGGTAAACCAGGAGGGCCAGGGTGACCAGGGACCCCCTGTGGGCCTGCTGGTCCCATGGGTCCAGTTGTACCAATGTCACCTTTTGCACCCTGCATCAGAAATCAATAATAACAGTCATTTATTTCCAATGCTTTTGCGTTATCATGTAGTTATATTTGTGTTTGGGGATAGATCACCTGCTTTCCTCTTTTTCCTGGGCGGCCAGTGGGTCCCCTCTTCCCTGAGCTTCCAGGTTCTCCTTTTGGGCCCATTTCACCCTGAGAAATTATTTTAAAATCACATATAAGATTGCCTTTATTATTTTATTATGTTAACAAATAATAGACTACCCCATAACTTAAAAAAAGTATATTTATAATAATATGCAATAATATATTCAGAACCTTCTGGCCAAGCATTCCAGGAAGACCCATTGATCCCTGAAACAGTACAACAAATAAATGATGGATTAGACCAGTTACAATTTGCAGTATAAATCTAATTGCGCTATGAAACTTACCTTGTCACCTTTTAAGCCAATTTCACCTCTGAAACCTTGTGAACCCTAACAGGACAAGGTTAAAACAGCAAAAGAATAACTTGACTATGAACAACTGGGGAACAAAATTAAAGAATGAACTGAATGATAAAAGTGAGTTCAGAGAGGTAACTCACTTTTTCTCCCTTGTGTCCAGGTAAGCCCTGCAATAAATGAACAATATTCAGTGAATAGAGTACAGTATTTTATGTGCATATGACAAGGCAGTATGACTGTAGGAGTCCTAATTCAGAAAAAAAGGCTGTCCAGACCTTGGGTCCAATTGGTCCTCTTGCCCCTGGCATTCCCATCAGCCCAGGGTCGGCTTTCTCCCCCTGTTAAAAACACAGGCGTCACATGAATACCATTGTCACAGTTTCCAGAAAAATTTCAACCAGCTCAACAGATTTCAACACTGATAATAATCTGAAATGTTTTTTGAGCAGAATTCAGCATATTAAAATGACTGATTCTGATTCCAAAGGATCACGTGACACTGATGATTGGAGCAATGGCTGATGAAAAGTCAGCTTTTCTATCAGAGTAATACATTACATTTGAAAATATGTTAAAATTAAAATGAATGTTTTTACTTTATTTTTGATTAAAAGACAAAAAGGTCCCGCACACTATCTATGCAAAATAGATCAATTATTTATTAACATCGGTTCGGTCGACATGACCTTCATCAGGAATTTTTTCAAACATCTTTATTTTTGAATAAAAAAAATGCAGCATTGGTGAGCTATTTTGGAATACCGGAGGGAAGTAATTACTCACTTTAGGCCCAGTCGGTCCTTGCCATCCGCTTGGTCCCTGTCGTCCTGGGAGACCAGGAGTGCCATTGCGTCCCTGTAACACATACAGCTTCATTTTACACATACAGAGAAATATACATTTAAAAGTACTGTAAGCTTTAAATCAGCCCCATATATCATTGCATATTAGCAGATTTCACTGAAATTAATGTCTTGATAAAGTGTTCTTGACTTAATAAATGTCCAATCTTCAATGACTTGAAAAACGTCCAAACGTCCAATTTTTTCTGCCAGCTCAGATTGCTGAAATTATTTTGGCTGATATATCTTTAGTGCACAGGTTTTGGCTGTCTAATGCAGTGGCTCAGAGCAGTTACGGCACAAAATAAATGATTTTAATTCAAATGTAATTTTATTGCACAAATTAATTAAGTATTAATTGATAAAATAGTCCCTGATAACAGAACTTAGTAGATTATGAGTTTTTACACAGATGGAATATTGTATTGATCAATGTTTTTTTTTTATTCTATCACTACCAGTTTTTTCAGTTATTACCAAGGCAACATTTCTTAAACTTTAAGTTTTTCATCAGTCAATCAATGTTTATTTATAGAGCACATTTAAACACAACCAAAGTAGACCAAAGCACTGTACAAAAATGTATGAATAAAATAATTAAAAATTAACAATAATGAATTTAAAGGGACCAATATATAGAAATAAAACCAAATATGTAATAGACAATCAACAATCTACAAGAGACACCCGAAATAACATACTTAAGGGAATATTAAAATCCATGTCTTAAGAAAGATCTTAAATGCAGTGATGAATGGAACATGTCTAATGTGAATAGAGCAAAAGTGGGGGCAGTTTTACTCTGGGGACAGTGAATACGCCAAGGTCAAATTATCTTAAGGTTCTAGATGAAGTATATAGGAGCAAGTATTGAGGTGCCAGGATTTGAGGGCTTTGTAGACAAATAAGAGTTCATTTATACTTGACAGGGAGCAAGTAAAGACATTAAAGATAGGTGTAATGTCGATATATTTGAAAAGTCCAGCAGCTGCAGACAGGAAATGGAAGCTTGACTAATGCCATAATACAGTATTAGAGTAGTCAAGCAAAGATGTTACAAAGGCATGGATTGTAGTTTCAAAATTGCTGATGGATGAAAAGATCTTAACTTTAGTAAGAAGTTGAAGTTGATAAAAACATGACTTGACAACAGCAGTGAAATTTAAGCAGCATTCAAATAGGATGGCCAAATTTCTGGCACACTTTATATTTTATATATAAAATGTAAAGATACATTTGTTTTATCTTTGAGCCAAACGTCATCATTTTGGATTTCTTTTCATTTAGATTTGGAAAAAATAGCTTAAAAAATACACTGTAAAAAAAAAATTGATTACATATTAAGTGATATTTTTTTACTGTGATCACAGCAGTTAGCTACAACCCCCAAATTTGGCATTCAAGGAGTGCAGATATTTGCCCCAAACAAATGAAATAGTTTACTTTTGTGAAACATTACTTGTTTTACTCTGGTTGAGTCTGCATACTGCATGATGACACACAATATTTCACAAATAGGCTTCTTATCACTTTAAAAGGTGATAAATGGACTTAACTTAAAAAATTATGAAACCTGTTGCCTTAAAATTATTAAGTAATTAATAATAAAAAAGTATAAGTTAAGTGAATTGTCATTATTTACCTAATTTTAAGGCAACGGGTTTCCTCATTTTTTAAAGTTAAGTCAGCATCACTTTTTACAATATAGTATAATTTCTATAAGCATTCTAACAGTGCCTGAAGAGAGTGTTTATTGTTAAGCTATAAGGTAAGATAGATTTGGATGTTGTCAAGGGAAAGGGAAAACAAAGGGAAACGGGAAAGGGAAAACAACATGGGTCCAATAATTGATCCCTGAGGAACACCGCGACCAAAAAGTATATGTTTGAAGAACAAGTGATGCCTCAGACCAGGGAAATTCAGTCCTAGAGTGCCAAAGTCCTGCAGAGTTCGGCTCCAACCCTGAAAAAAATAATCTACCTATAGCCTTAGTAATCCTGAAGACATTGATTAGCTTGTTCAGGTGTGTTTGATTAGGGTTAGAAGCTAAACTCTGCAGGGCAGCGACTCTCTAGGACCGAACTTGCCTACCCCTGACACAGACAAACCTATTTGACAAATCAGAGTGAAATCACTGTAATAAAGTAACAATCACACAAGTCTCCAGCGGGGATAGGGGTATGTCACCTCTATAAGGAGAGCCATGTATTTCCCTGAATCAGTCATGAAAATTATTCTTATATTTGTATTTTATTTCATTTAAGCTTTGAATAACAGAAAATTGGCTAACGATAACAACATTAATAGAGTACATCAGAAATGTAATTGAGTCAAATATTTACGATTTCACTGAGTATCAGCTAGGTTTCATGGCCACCATCCCTTTTCCAATGCGTCTTATGTGTGTAACACCTTAAGACGATTGGCTGCTTAATTGCAGGGCAGTAAGGACAAGGTGAGGACAACATGTCTTCTGAGTGCTCTGATGGACAAAACAGTCATCAGAAGAGATGGAGAGAGAGAGAGAGAACAAACTAAACCAAGCCCCATCAGTCTCTTGGCTTAATTAAATTATGTGCTAAAGGCAGGAGCCGGGCATTCTGGGAGAGTAAATGATTTATTGGGCTGCCCCAGCACTAAGCTAAATTACTATGCAATGCTGCAAAGCTTCCTACACCAGCAGCACTCTCAGTTCCTGTTTGGAGTAAAACAATGCACCAGCACACCCAAAATCCTGTGCAGCAGTTTAGTGGCTTCTCTGTTTACCCGCAGCCCCGCTGAAGGCATTACTGACTCTGGTCCCAAATGCCTTCCAGAAACCACACAAGCCCACAATGCGATTGTGTGACAGGAGCCAAGTGGGATATTCCATTGTGGATTGAACCTAATGATGGTGACCACAAGTGTCCCCTGATGTTTAGCTCTCTGCTGCTTATAACATAAAGAAGATCATGTGGAATCATGTGGCCTGTGTATCCATGTTAAGGTTGTGCTTGCTTTGAATTTCCTTCAGCTCACGCTATGCTGCAACTGTAAAAGTGTGTGCATCTCTCATTCCTTCTTCTTCCCCTTTTTCAAAGTAAATCCACTTATTGGAAAACAGAGGACAGTGAGTCTCACCTTTTGTCCGGGTCTTCCAATTTCACCCTAGCAACAAATAGGAGGGGAGGGAATAAGCACAGAGTCAGTTCATCAGTGTGTTACAGTATACACAGTCTTGAGTGTCACTGAATAATTTATAAAGTCATCATTTATTAAGTTATAATTTCAAAAGAAGACATTTTAAAAGTAACAGTTTTTAGCAAACAACATTCATCAAAAAATATTTTGTTTTCTGAGCCTGGTTCAGTGTTAGTACATAGTTATTATACAGTTATTATAATTACTATAATAAGTATGTACATGCTGATTAGGACTGTAAAATCAACCATAATAAGAATTTATTCGCTTATTTATTTGCTTCTTTAACTCACTGGACCACTTAGTCAGCCGTATTTTTCTCTCGCTCTTAATTGCTTTTCATGCTGTTGTGTGTTTGTATATATTTCCATAAGTGTGTGTCGTACCTTATCTCCCTTCGGTCCCGGCAGTCCAGCAGGACCCTGATCATAAAACAAACATAACTGTTTAGTGCTTATCTAAAACCTTTTGCTAAAGCCTTTGCAGCAATAATTATTTTTTAAACTTTGACCTAGAGTGTTGATTACAACTTATAATTGTTGTAAGCCATTTCAATGCCAAAATTATGACTGTTTCCAAACATGTTTCCCAAACACTCCTCCTGTCTTCTATTGGTTTACATAAAAGCAACAGTCCCACCCAAAACTCAAACAAAACAAGGATCAAAGCATCACAGCATTGGTACTTCTTGTGGAAATCAGCCTATGAATGGCTTTCTTAAAGTTGGAAAATGTTGTAATAAAAAAATTATGCACTTAGCCTTCAAAATTATCATCGCTGTTGCAGACTTCAGTGTTACAAAAGGATGCAGTTTTTGGCTGACAATTTCAATAATATTCGCTACACAATTGATAACCTATGACAGAGATCAAACTGTATTTAGATTGGACTGAACTTGCAGGGCAGGGGTGAACTCTCTCTTGGGGGTTTGAGAGTCTGTGAGTGTCTTTCTTGGGGTTGTTTCTAAGAATGGAGCAGAGGCTGGCAATGGAAAAAGGTCTATTTCCATCTGCTCTAAATGTGGCGCGTTAATGGCCTGCTGTGTCGTGGGGGGCCAAACTGGTCACATCCGTGTCACTACAGAAAGACGTCGGGGGAACTCACACGGGTCTCACCTGCTGAGAGGGTTATGAAGGCCAATTACAGAACGTCTAGGTTACGTACGTAACCCCCGTTCCCTGATGGAGGGAACGGAGACGTTATGTCGTGACGACATAGGGGATTTACTTGGAAGCCCCGAACATCTCTGACTAAGAGAAAACGCCAATGAAATTGGCTAGTGGATTTTGCATACCTGAGCCACTCCCCGTGCATACGGGTATAAAAGGGCGACAGGTGCATCCACTCATTAGGTTTTACGCTGAGGAGCCGAGACGAGTCCCTGGCAACCAGCGATGGTTCAAGATTGTGGCATGGGGACATAATGTCTCCGTTCCCTCCATCAGGGAACGGGGGTTACGTACGTAACCTAGACGTTCCCTATCTGTCGGTCACTACGAGTTATGTCGTGACGACATAGGGGTCCTATGGAAAGCGCCACAAGCTGAACCCCGTCACAACCTTGTGGCATGCAGATGTTGACAAGCGAGTGCGTGACAGACAAATGCCATGCAAGAGGTTGCAACCTTCCTACCGCTCCAGTGCAAATTCGCTAACCTTGGTGCCCACCGGGACCACTGAGTACATCGCTGCTGGAGATAGCCAAGCCGCTGTTCCTTTCCCCACGGAATCGGAAGGGATTTCGACCTTCAGTGAAAGACAGCTTCAGGTCTTTCCTATTTGTTGATTACAGCTTGTCGTAACGGCAGGGAAGCGAGCCTTCCAGAGAAGGGCGCTACGGAGGCCACATCCTGCCCGAAGGGAGGTAACATGTGGAGACACTGATATGGACTGGCCCAGGCTTGGGGCAGTACTACATACGACTGGACTCTGGGGCAGATCCTACCTAGGAGTAGGGAGGAGGGCTGCCAGCAGAACCTGACAGAAGCTCTGTCACAGGGAAGACACGGGTTTACCGTGAGGGAAACCTTACCGTGGAAAAATACACATATGGGATTACCCGAAGGGGAATCAGGCCATACGGCCACCTAGCCCAGTACAGGGGCTGACCGGAGACCCGGGCGAGCTAACACCAGTACTGGGCCTGGCGTCAGACTGCTCCGCCCAGTCTGACTGCCGGGGGTGCTTGGAGGATTCCACCAGGGTTCACCGTCCGGGGAACTGAACTGGGGGAGAAAAAGGCGCTCGTATCCCCGGGTGAGGGGGAATGGCGCAGCAAGCGTGACACCGGCCAGTTCTTCCCGCCCATTACTTACCCAACACACGGGAAGAAACTGGCTCAACGCGGAGATTGTAGAATCTTGCGAAGGTGTTCGGTGTCGCCCAGCCCGCAGCTCTGCAGATGTCTGCCAAAGAGGCGCCGTGCGCCAACGCATGGGAGGAGGCAACACTCCTGGTGGAGTGAGCCCTCACCCCCAGGGGGCACGGCTCGCCTTGCGACTGGTACGCCAAGGCGACGGCCTCCACTATCCAGTGGGCCAACCTCTGTTTGGAGACAGCCTTCCCTTTCTGCTGCCCTCCGTGCTAAATGGAGGGCAGCACGGGGCTAAATGCACTGCCCACAGCTCCAGGCAGTTGATGTGCCAAAGCAGTCGGGGCCCTGTCCAGAGCCCCGAGGCTGCCTGCCCGTTGCATGTAGCGCCCCAGCCCGTGCTGGAGGCATCTGTTGTGACAACAGTATGCCGGGACACTTGTTCTAGGGGCACCCCGGCCCGTAGAAAGGCAAGGTCTGTCCAGGGGCTGAGGGAGCGGCGACACTGCTGGGAGATACTTACTCGCAGTGTACCGCGGCGCCATGCCCACCTCGGGACCCGGGAGTGTAGCCAGTGCTGAAGTGGTCTCATATGAAGCAATCCGAGCGGCGTGACTGCAGCTGCGGATGCCATATGCCCCAGGAGCCTCTGAAACTGTTTCAGTGGTACCACATTCCTGCCTCTGAAGGAACTCAGGCAGTTCAGCACTGCTTGGGCACGATTCTCTGAATCCAGAGATTCTCTGCACAGGGGACAGCTTGCTCTTTTCCCAGTTGACCCGAAGCCCCAAGTCCCTGTGATCGCCCAACTGCTCTCTGGATTGGGCTAGGATAAGCCAATCGTCGAGGTAGTTGAGGATCCTGACGCCCACTTCCCGTAACGGGGTAGGGCGCCCTCTACAACCTTCGTGAAGACACTGGGAGACAGGGAGAGCCCGAAGGGGAGGACTCTGTACTGCCATGCCCGACCTTCGAACGCTTCGAACGGTCTGTGTCGCGGAAGGATCGAAACGTGAAAGTAAGCGTCCTTCAGGTCGATCGCTGCAAACCAATCCTGGGGCTGAATGCATTTGATCATGCGCCTGTGCGTCAGCATCTTGAACGGGAGCTTGTGCAAAGCCCGGTTCAAGACTCGCAGATCCAGGATTGGCCGAAGGCCACCACCTTTCTTGAGTACGATGAAGTAAGGGCTGTAAAACCCCTGCCTCATCTCGGCTGGAGGGACCGGCTCGATTGCATCCTTTGCCAGGAGGACAGCAATCTCCTCGCGCAAGACAGGGGCGTTCCGGACTGCCACCGACGTCTCGAGAACGCCGTTGAATTTGGGAGGTCGCCTGGCGAACTGAATCGCGTAGCCGAGTCGAATTGTGCGCGTGAGCCAGCGAGACAGGCTGGGCAGCGTGAGCCACGCCTCCAGTCGCTGTGCAAGCGGCTCCAGCGGCACAATCGACGTACCTGTGGTGGTGCAGCGAAAGGGAGTGGGGTGGATGGCACAGAAGGCGGTGCGTTCTGAGGCATCCTCACCGAACTCCCTGGGTCCCGAACGGGACTGGCCAGAGGTGCGTGGGGAGGAATGTCGTCCCCGAACCGTACTCTCTTGGCTACTGGCAAAATGGGTCGTGGGCGAGAGTGAGGAGGCAGGGCGTCGCACACTGTCGTCCCATGGACCTGAGAACCCGGAGGAAATGGAAATTGCTCTTTCTTTGAGAAGGTGGGTACCGCTGGCCCTTGGACCAGCGGCGGAACAGAAACAAAACGAAACAGAAGATTCTCCTCCCGGCCCTCCACCGGGGGAAGGAGCGGCGCTGTTCTCGCCGTCTCCTGAGAAAGAGCAAACTCCAACATCTCCGGGTTGCCCGCGTCAGGGCCGCTTCGTCGATTTCCTGGACGACTTGGGGCCTGGCTGGGACGCGGGGGGCGCCGCTCTCCTGCGAGAGGCTCGACGCACCGGCCTATGTGTCGATTCGGCCTGGGGCGGAGCAGCTCTGGAGGACGCAGGAGGGCGCCCACAGCGACGGGCAGACTGAGGCCTGGCCCCGGGGGCAGCGGTGGATGGTGCCTCACGCCGGGGCAGGATGTGCTGGATCGCCTCGGTCTGCTGCTGTACCGCCGAGAACTGCTGGGCGAAGCCCTCGACGGTGTCGCCGAACAGCCCTCCCTGGGAGATGGGGGCGTCGAGAAAGCGTGCTTTGTCGACATCCTTCATCTCTGCCAGGTTGAGCCAGAGATGGCGCTCCTGGACCACCATCTCCCGAGGGACCGCGCCGTGACTTTCGTCGCTCGTAGAGCGAGGTCAGTCGCCGTGCGCAGCTCCTGCATCAACCCCGGGTCGGTACTACCCTCGTGCACCTGTTTGAGCACCTTGGCTTGGTGAACCTGCAGGATAGCCATGGCGTGCAGGGCGGAGGCTGCCTGGCCCGCAGCACTGTAAGCTTTGGCCGCGAGAGCGGCTGTCAGTTTACAGGCCTTGGACGGGAGACGTGGACGGTTCCTCCAAGTGGCGGCGTTTCGTGGGCACAAGTGCACCGCGACCGCTCTCTCCACCTGGGGAATGCCCGCGTACCCCCTGGCCACTCCGCCGTCGAGGGTAGTGAGGACGGAGGAGGCGGACGAGCGGCTTCTGGCCGTGAAAGGGGCCATCCACGAACTCGTCAGCTCCTCATGCACCTCCGGGAAGAAAGGCACCGGGGCAGGGCGCGGTTGTGAGCCGCGCCCCGCTCCGAGAAACCAATCGTTCAGCCGTGAGGGCTCGGGACTGGGCAGTCTGTTGACCTCCAGCCCGATGCTCACGGCTGCCCGGGCAAGCATGGCCGTCAGCTCTGGGTCCGGTGCGGCGGTGGCGACAACACCCGAGGGGGGCAGCCCCACCGCACCTTCATCCTCAGAGGACGTGAACCCATCCCCCGATGCTGCGATCAACATCCTATTTACAGATGGCGCACCGAATGAAATGCTGGGCGCCCCGTGGGACAGACCAGCGAAATCACCCGGGAACCGGACGGGATGTTCGCTGCGTGAGGAGTAAGAGGTCCGTGGGGGCGTGCCCGGCGGAGAGGCTCTTACTGTAACCCTCAGATCTCCCAGAGCGTCAGCCGGTGATCCTCTGCTCGAGCCAGAGAGATCAGCACGGGTGGCGGCAGAGGGTGCCAATCCTTTCATAAAGGAAAGGCGAGATCGCAGCGAAATCATGCTCATACGCCCACAACAGACGCATGAGTCATCCACGAACGCAGCTTCAGCGTGTCGGCGGCCCAGACACTGAAGACAACGATCGTGTCCGTCATCCGTAGACAGAAAACGACCGCAACCAGAAGGACACGGACGAAACGGCATCTTGAAAAAGACGCGATCGTCCGTGATTTGCTCTTTTAGAATTTGCTCTCTCAGTTGAAGTGCCCAGGGGAATCGCTGATGAGAGGGACTCCGCTGATCGCACCGTTACGCCAACCGGGAACAAAACAAAGATGAACGGCTTTGTGGAGATCAGCACTCTTCTCATCCACTCGGCTCCGAAGCAAAAATCTAATGAGTGGATGCACCTGTCGCCCTTTTATACCCGTATGCACGGGGAGTGGCTCAGGTATGCAAAATCCACTAGCCAATTTCATTGGCGTTTTCTCTTAGTCAGAGATGTTCGGGGCTTCCAAGTAAATCCCCTATGTCGTCACGACATAACTCGTAGTGACCGACAGATAGGGAACTGGAACTGACCATTGTGACAACACAATACTCTGCATCCTTGAAGCACCAACTACGCATGTGACTTTCCTTTACTTATAAAAATGTTAGACAGTTTTTAACATTTGGATTTGCCACGGTCTATACATGTAAATATAGCCAATTGGTCGGAGATAGGACACTATTTTTTGTCTGGGTCAATTAATCAGAAATAAAAATAAAAAGAAATGGCATTAATAAATCCTCTTCTATGATGGGTTAAGTTTGACATTTCTGAATTAAACAATTTTGATCTAAAGCAAAAAAAGGGGGTTCTAACGTAATTTATATATATATATATATACATCATTGTGTATATATATATATATATATATATATATATACACACACACACTCACCAGCCACTTTATTAGGTACACCTGTTCAATGGCTTGGTAACACAAATTGCTAATCAGCCAATCACATGGCAGCAACTCAATGTATTTAGGCATCTAGATGTGGTGAAGACGACATGCTGAATTTCAAACCGAGCATCAGAATGGGGAAGAAAGGGGATTTAAGTGACTTTGAATGTGGAATGGTTGTTGGTGCCGGACGGGCTGGTCTGAGTATTTCAAGAACTATTATCAAAATATTTTGGCTCACATTAAACAAAAACCCACCAATTCACTCAACAAATAAGAATACTTAAGACCAATACAAAAACATTTTTAGTGAATTGTTGGGCTTCTGGAAAGTATGTTCATTTACTGTATATACTGTATACTCAATACTTGGTAGGGGCTCCTTTTGCTTTAATTACTGCCTCAATTCGGCGTGGCATGGATGTGATCAGTTTGTGGCACTGCTGAGGTGGTGTGGAAGCCCAGGTTTCTTTGACAGTGGCCTTCAGCTCATCTGGATTTTTTGGTCTCTTGTTTCTCATTTTCCTCTTGACAATATCCCATAGATTCTCGATGGGGTTCAGGTCTGGTGAGTTTCCTGGCCAGTTAAGCACACCAACACCTTGGTCATTTAACCAGCTTTTGGTGCTTTTGGCAGTGTGGGCAGGTGCCAAATCCTGCTGGAAAATGAATTCAGCATCTTTAAAAAGCTAGTCAGCAGAAGGAAGCATGAAGTGCTCCAAAGTTTCTTGGTAAACGGGTGCAGTGGCATTGGTTTTCAAAAAACACAATTAACCAACACCAGCAGATGACATTGCACCCCAAATCATCACAGACTGTGGAAACTTAACACTGGACTTCAAGCAACTTGGGCTATGAGCTTCTCCACCCTTCTTCCAGAACCAATACAAAACTTGCTCTCATCTGAAAAGAGGACTTTGGACCACTGGGCAACAGTCCAGTTCTTCTTCTCCTTAGCCCAGGTAAGATGCCTCTGACGACAACTGTAGCCAAATTCCTTGACACGTCTGTGTGGTGGCTCTTGATGCCTTGACCCCAGCCTCAGTCCATTCCTTGTGAAGTTCACCCAAATTCTTGAATCGATTTTGCTTGACAATCCTCATAAGGCTGCGGTTCTCTCGGTTGGTTGTGCATGTTTTTCTTCCACACTTTTTCCTTCCACTCAACTTTCTGTTAACATGCTTGGACACAGCACTCTGTGAACAGCCAGCTTCTTTGGCAATGAATGTTTGTGGATTACCCTCCTTGTGAAGGATGTCAATGATTGTCTTCTGGACAACTGTCAGATCAGCAGTCTTCCCCATGATTGTGTAGCCTAGTGAACCAAACTGAGAGACCATTTTGAAGGCTCAGGAAACCTTTGGAGGTGTTGTAAATTGATTATCTGATTGGCATGTCACCATATTCTAATTTGTTGAGTTGTTGAGATAGTGAATTGGTGGGTTTTTGTTAAATGTGAGCCAAAATCATCACAATTAAAAGAACCAAAGATTTAAACTACAGTCTGTGTTCATTGAGTTTATGTAATACACGAGTTTCACAATTTGAGTTGAACTTTTCCACAACATTCTAATTTATTGAGATACACCTGTATTAAAGGCGTAGTAAAGAAAATTGTTTTACTTGATAGTTACGCCACATGACATTTTAAAGTATTAAGCTGAAACTCTTCTGGTATAAAAATTGTATACAAGTTTTTCAAAACTATATGAAAGCAATGTGAATACATGTATGTTCTTTACATCTAAACATGATTTTTTCTGTTTTTCATTGGCTCTTCTTTCTGTCTAGCTTGTCAAATGTTCTTATACACAGTCTTTACCATTTGAACAGTATACAAAATCAACCAAACCTCCAAACAGAACAACAATAGATATCTGTAGCATGACATTTCACTCAATGTGGAAAAAGCTGCTTACGGATGCATGGTTTCATTTTAAGATCTTGTACATTTTGTTTACAAAATGTATGTAAATATGCCTTAAAGTCATCTGTTTCATAGTTGGACATTCAAATATGTCTTATCATCATCATGAAAACTAGAAGCACATACCTGAGGGCCAAGAGGCCCTGCTGGTCCCTGAGGCCCTGGGGAGCATGTGTGAGGTGTGGGATTGTTTGGGACATTTGGTGGAACATCAGTCTTAGTCTATAAGAGAAGTCATAGAAAATTACATCTGAAAACGATAACAAAAAAAAAAATGTCCATAAAGTGTTACAGTCTCAGGGCTACAGTTTCAGTAGTTTTATTTACATCTATTATATTTCATCATCACCATAAACTATTGTGGTAATTTAGCCAGACAATGTATTTATTGACACCTGAGCCCTGTAGTACCTGGAACCTACACATGTAATCCAGGTGCTTGATCAGGACTCACCAGAGGGCTCTGCTGCCACAGTGTAGGGGGTGGAGGGAAGAGGGGGGGCGGAGGTGGACTCAGTAAACAGCAGGGGTTGAATTTCTTCCTGGTTTCCAGCAACTGGAGCTCTAGATGAGGGGAAATAAGGTTCATGAGGAACATGTCATTAGACACGTGGACCAGCGGAATTCTCTCCACTGTTTTTAAAAAAAGGACTGAAACACATGACTATATGTGTTTGATATTATATACTTATCAGGTAGATGAAATGAAGAGTGTAATGAAACGTCCGCCGTTACTAAAACTAAAAATTGATCTTCAAATATGCAATGCTGGAGTTTTCTTAGAAAAAACTTCACTTTTCTGAGGCATTTAAAATGGGTCAGTAAATTATATTTTAGTGAAGTTTTAGGGATTTTTTTCACAGTTGCATTTATAAGAATATAATACACTAACATCTGACAATCATGGTCAAATCGAACAACAGTATATGTATTGTTTTATTACTTGAAACTTGTTTTGAACAGTTTTGCTGTAATAATTTTTTATTTAAAATCTAATAAATATTTGGTGTTAATTTTTTTCACTTTTTACAAATACATACACAATGAACACACACACAAGTAAAAAAAAAACATTATTGTTGCGCAGAAGCAATAGTGACCATAATTAAATAAAGTGCATACCACTATTTTTGTGCAGAAGAAATAGTGACTGTTTATTTAAATAAATAAATACATGCATGCATATATACATAAATGCATACTTTAAAATAGAAAGTCCAGAAAGATGTTAACTTTGCAAAAACAAGCACTTGCCTAATTACAATTTTTACTGCAGTGTTGGCTGACAAAACTGAAACACCATTAGAGATAAGAACCAGAAATAATTCATTGATGCCTTAGGGGAAATTTATTGCACAATTATGACAAAATATTTACTTTATTCTTATTACAGGCCTGCGGATTCTCAATTGTTGAGTATAGTATTGAATACAAATTGTACTTGACATTTTTCCCATAATATTCAAACCAATCTATGCTGGCACACATTTCAGAGCATTGCACATAATATACTGTATATCACAAAATGACTTTTTAAAGAGCAGTGCAACCTAATTCATGTTATCAATATTCTGCAACTGCATTTATTTAATTTGCATTACTCGTGAAATTACAGAGTCGGTCAAATATGTTTTTGTTGGTGTTTCGCTGGTGCAATTAATTTGATTTGCATGCAATCATACTTCTCTCTGTAAGAGAAAACCCTTAATATCAGCATACCACACATGTGCAAAAAAGAGTGATGTCTTACCTGTTGGAAGAGGGAATATATTATCGACGTAAGAGAATGACGCCACATAGCAGAGGAGTTGAAAATATAGTCCAAGTATGAACAGAATCATGCTGCCGGCTGCAGTCTACCTCCAATAGCACCGAAGAGTGATCTGAGGCAGTCCCGCACTACTGCTCTCTCTCGCTCTCTCTCTCTCACACACACTAGATCCACGCCTTTAGGAGAAGTGAATGCCAGCCAATGTCTGTTACACCTCTCCCATGTATTGGCCCTGAGCTAAATATACAGGAGGCAGCCGGTCAGCTGCCCTCTGTAGCCAATATTAGCCTGTTACTATTGCCAGCGCTGCCTTTGTTTCCCCTGCCTCAAATGGACAGGGAAAACATAACACGTATGGATAGAAATGACATTGAAATGACAGGGTGTCATGCAAGAGGCAATGTTGAACTGCCGCCATTCATTTATCAATAACACCACCCTGCATCATTTTGGCTGAAGGAAATCCAATACTTGTTTCTTATTCATTTTGGGGTGCTGATTCCAAAGTGCCAAAGTGTGTGTGTGTTGCTTTAGCATGTCACACTTTCTCACAAAATATTATTCACATTTCATAGTATTTTTTGCTTTTGACAACCATAAGTAAGCTGAAGAAGTCTTCTATTATCCTATAATACCTGACACATGATTCATATTTTCCTCTGAGCCAGATTAGAACTATCTGTTTTATTTTCTCTCATATAAGAATGATTTTGAAGATAATGACTAATCCAAAGTTAAAATGACCACCAGTGACAGAAGAACATGCAAACATGGCCCAGCTGTTTTCTGCTGTATCTGTGGGTGTTTTACTACAGTTGTTATTTTAGCACCATTGAGATGCTGTTAAAGTTTGTATTATTATATTGAGTTATTATATAGTTGTATTATATCAATTTGTTTAAAATATATATTTTAATTTTAAATTTTTTGTTATTTTGTTGTGATATTGTCTTTGATTTGTATGTCTGTATAGTTTTTATACCTTTTTTGTTTCAGAACTTCAGAACTTTTTTGTTGCTGAAATTAAATATTTCTTATATTTGAATATTTTTTTCATGGTTTTATTTTAGATAACTATAATAACCCTGTCAACAACATGCACACAGCAATAGAAAATAGTAGATTTAGTAAAACACAAATATATATATATATAAATATTAAAAACTGTTTGAGATTAAATGGAGTATTTGAAAATATTTTTCCATTCCTCTGCAGATTGTAAGCAGGGTACTAAATAAAGTACTTGATGTACTAAAATAACTCAACTTAATACAAATTTCAAATAAAAAATTAATAAAAATTGTTTTTTTGTTGAAAAAACAAAAACGTATTAAAAATCTTAAATGAAAACTATACTAGTATCTTAATGAAAAATTACATATGTCTTTTGTCATTAAATCGGCTTTTATTTTGATAAATGCTTTAAATCTGATGAGTATAGCCTATGTATATTTAGAAAAATCTTAATTCTTATGTTGTAAAGAAACTGCTTGTGATTTTAAGCTTTTTGCAAATCAGCACAACTTTATTAGTAATCTCGGTTTATATAGAATGACAGAGAGTCACACTTGCTGTGTGCAAAACTACACACTGGTGTTCATTTATCAAAATCAGCGTGAGAACTTGGTGTGACCATCTACAATGTCCGAACTGGAGGAATTGAATCTGAGACGGGCTGCCACCGGCATGTGATGTACACGCATGCATAAAATGACAGAATTAGCCTGCATGCTCTGTAGTGGAATATCACAGATGTTTTCCAGTCCCTCTCGTCTATCTCACTCTCCCTCTCTGTGTCCTTTTTTTCAGGACTTATCGACCACCACTACTTACAATTTATTGGCGCCTTTCCTTTCCCTCAGAATTAATGACAGAGCAATTATGAAGAGGGCCGTTTGAAAGCCTGATGGGAGATGCAGTCTGTAAACGCCTCCAATCAGACAGAGTGCAGAACAAAGACAGTCAGAGAAAGACAGGCTCTTATGAATCGCATTTTAATTTCCCATCACTTCCCCTGGAAACAAAATCATTCAGAGAACAAATTAAATTAATTGTGAAGTTGTTATTAGAAAAATATGTTTAAATCACTATAATTATTTATACAATAACGATGTACAGCAAGTAAGGCCATTCTTATTTGTGCACAACAATTAAAAAGTGACAAGGCTTTAATAGAGTGGCTGCTTTTGTATAATCCTGTCATTCCCACCTTTTCAAACATTGTCAGATTTGGCTGAGAAAATGTTTTTTTTTTTATAAGTAGATATGTTGTAAAGTTGTAAGGAACATTTCTACACCTGGACATGTGAAGACGGTTAAAATAATCAAATATACAGTACATAGTCTAAACCATATGACCCTTAATTTGTTATAATAAATTGTTTGCTTATTTTCTCTATAAAAGGAATAGTTTGCCTCAAAATCATGTCATTTCAAACCTGTATGACTTTTTAGGACAAAAGGCTTTGGTAAATGTGAATATTATCAGTGAATAATAACTTTAGAATATCTTAGTAGAAATATGGTGCACAAATTATATGAATTAATTTCATAGTGCTTCTTTAGTGCTTTTTGGGGGGTAGTTTGAGAGACACGGTCACATCGAAGTACAGCAGGGATGACATATTCTTTGTAAGCCAACCTGGAAGCTTCCCCAGTGAAACATAAATATACTAAAATATATAAAATACCTTTACACATGTACTTAATAAAAAAACCCTGCAATTGTACTTTTAACATTCTAAACTGGATGTTAAAGACTCTTAAAGTCTGCTAAATTGGAACAACCAATTTTGTGCTTAATGCACTTTAATAGTGCTGAAGTCCAACTAAAGATATGTTGAAGTATATTTGATTGTGCTAAAGTGGAACTATTGTAAGTATACTTCACGTCCATTTTAAATACCTTGCATTATTCAAAGATCATACGATCCTCATTAATAGTGACATTAAAACACATTTTAGGCTTAGTATTAAGAAATGTGCACTGTGCACAAGTAGTATTCCAAATAAAGTTTAATTATAATTTTATATCAGAAAGTCTTGAGCAATATGTCAGTACATTTGTTACTAGATTTTAACTATGCTTAGTATGAAATAAATGCATTTTAAATATACTACTTTTTACTAGGGTTACCTCGACAAAAAGTCAATAAGATCTTTCAACTGGCTTTTGGATTTCTGCAGAAAATATGAAACGTGAATGAAACGGCACAGTACTGTATTTTGAGCTTGTGTAAACCTGATGTAATTTCAACCATTTAACCAATAACCTACTGACTTCAGGACGAAGGAACTGGTGGTACAAATGTAAAAACTTGTTCCCAAGTATTCCTGCAGCACCTTATGAACTGTTGTTGTTGTATGTAAAGATGTGCAAGACATTCTTACAAAAAATTATACTTTAGTGTTCCACAGAAAAAGTCATAAAGTTTTAAAACGACGAGGTAAATGATGCCAGACCTTTTATTTTTAAGTGAAGTCTCCCTTTAGGAACTTATAGAAAGAAGTGGAATCTATAGACATGAATTTCAATCAGTAGAGATTGAGATCATGTAAGATAATGCAGCTTTTCTTTTTATAGGAAATGGTGCCACCTACAGTAAATGAACCAAATGTAGTGAAAGAAACAGCGTTTGGTCATCAAGACATGATCCGATCTCATCCGATATCTCTCTCAGCTCTACAGATTAGAACGAGTCAGCCAAGGAAACTCCTAAGAGACAAACACAAAGTCTCATATTATAATATGAACATCAAAGACAACAAAAGTTCAGTTTGCACATTGAAGTCGATCCCGTTTATCTCGAAATGCTTTTGTAACATTAGAACGTTTCCATTCATCGTTGGGGAAGCCCTTTGAGTGTCAGTGTGACATACTCTGAGAGTTTCAGTGCTCCAGGCCGCTCTGACACTCAATCCTTCAATATGTCTGCATGTGGTTGCCAGGAAACACCCAGCACAACAAAGAGGGTCACAACTCTCAATAATAGGGGTCTCATAGCTTTCAAGAATAGAAAGGTCAGTTATGTTTAACGTGTCTATGTGAGAGGGGGGTAAAAAACGTGTGGGTGTTGAAATTTACGGTTACACAGGCCTTGTGATGTTATGAACTTTAAACAGTCAAACGTGTCAGAGGTTTTTTCCCTCTATGAGCCCCATATTCTCCTATATATTAATACTTTATGATCCATAAACACTTGTTTTATATCAAATATGATACAGAACAAAAAACACATGCAAACTTTTTTTAGATTTTCTTTTTATATTTTGTCTAAAGGTTTAATAAACAAATATTAGATTTATCTCACTATTATTGTGTATGAAAAATATACATTTTAGAGCAGTTGCTGATAATTAAATTGCCCCAAAATATGTTGAAATTCTGAAAGCTTGTAAATCACTGAGATCATTATTACAGTATAGCAGACTATTTATATAAAATATATAAAAATATCAGTTTTCACTCTATATTTCACAATAATTTGTCATAGTAAGATGATATTTAAATGCTAAGTTTTATGATCAAAGGTCTGTGGTTTTTATTTTGGGGGCAAAATGGTAACACTTTAGTATACGGACCTTTTCTCACTATTAACTAGGTGCTTGTTAGCATGCCTATTGTTAACATATTGACTGTTTATTAGTACTTATAAAAAACATATTCTGCATTGCCATATTCTGCATCCTAATCCTACCCAATACCTAAACTTAGCTACTACCTTACTAACTATTAATAAGCAGCAAATTAGGAGTTTATTGAGGAATAAAAGCAATAGTTAATGGTTTGTTAATAGCAAGAATTGGACATTAAAATAAAGTGTAACCGGCAACACATATAATGCAGTGCAATACAATGATTAAGAGATGTCAAAATAAATGTAAGACCATAAGACCTTCGATCATCTTCAGACTATCCCTTTAAAAGCCTGATGCATCATATTTGATACTAAATGTTTTAATTGTAAAAAAAAAAAAAAGTTTCTATATAAAAAATTATGTATGGATAATCAAGTAAACCAAACTTCCTTGCTTCAGCCCAGTAAGTGGTAAGCGTTCATCTTGAAATATTTTCACAATATACTGTAAAAGTTATTCTTATATTGACTTAATAAAAATCTGTAAATATTTCACAGCAAATAGACACATGACCCACAACCTGAAGGGGGACGGTTGAAATTTGATTAGCTTATAAAGTATATACTATGAATCTGGAGATAGAATGCATGTAGTAGATTGCGTACAACAGGTTTTTCAGCAAAGTTTTGATCATGCTGACAATTTAGAGGTCCTGGTTGCATATCAAATATGATTCAGCAGGCTTTATAGGATTAAAATGGGAATATACAACTAAGTAGTGTTTTATCTAAATTGTTAATGATATTCCAGCTGATTGAACTATAATGTAATGTAAGGCTGTGTGTGTCTGTGTGTGTGTGTGTGTGTGTGTGTGTGTGTGTGTGTGTGTGTGTGCACGTGTGCGAGTGTGTGTGCATTTGTGTGTACCGTACCTGTTGTTTGCGGTCTGAGGCTGGGTCTATAAGTACGTTGAGGAGGCTGGGCATCTGTATGTTGTTTAGACTCTCCTGTAGTGCACTGCGGAGTTCCTTCCACTGTCCGGATCAGATACCCACGACCCCCAAACGCACTCATCACCTGCTCATACCGTGCCTCTGGTAGTAGCGTCACCGGAGGAGCACTAAGACAGACACACAGGTAAGTCTTATGTGTAAGATTTGATACTTTCTGGATTCGACAGATAACCTTATTGACAGCAATTTTGTCTCATTGTATTTGCAGTTAAACCCAATCTTTCAACATGGAGCAATTTGTTGTAATATCTTCATTCCATCTTAGTCCAAGATAAATCGTAGATAAGTCACATACATTTTACTAAGCTGCTTCCAACGCTTAAAATAAAATCTGTAATGAAAATCTGTTTTAGTCTCATGACAGAGTGGTTCTGTTGCGCTGGCTATAGTTAATCTTGTATCACGTCGACCTGAAATTTATAAATATTAGATCTAATTTTTTTTACATTTATTCATTTAGCAGACGCTTATATCCAAAGTGACTTACAATGGTGAATACATCAAGTGATTCATCTAACAGATATTATAAAAAAATATTAATCAAATTATTAAGTGTTAAACTTGGATGATTCTGCATAGCATTTTTTAATATGTTGGTAGGAAAACTAACAATTCCATCTACTGTCAAAAAGGAGAATTACATCTCGTCTGACCAGAAGCGTAGATAAAACATATCTCTGAAATAAAAAATGAACAACTAGAAGAGGGATTAAAAGCAGAAGAAGGGTAATTCCAGGAACGCTTTATTTTATAGTCCAGTAACTCATGTACATACTATGTACTTATAGTAATAACAATAAATAGGTAATAACCCTGAACTTACCCTAAACCTAACCCTACCCTGTGTAGTTACCTTATGAATGGTTGAATGTATGCATTTATATAGCGCTTTATTGTGTATTGCTGTACACCCAAAGCGCTTTATAATCATGTGGGGGGGGGGGGTCTCTCCTCAAACACCACCACCACCATCCACTTGGATGATGTGACGGCTGCCACAGGATAACGGCGCCAGTGTGCTCATCACACACCAGCCACAGGTGGAGAGGAGAGAGAGTCATGGAGCCAATCAAGTGGATGGGGATTATTAGGAGGCCATGATTGACAAGAGCCAGTGGGGGGAATTTGGCCAGGACACTGGGGTTACACCTCTACTCTTTACGAGAAGTGCCATGGGATTTTTAATGACCACAGAGAGTTGGGACCTTGGATTAACGTCTCATCCGATAGACGGTGCTTTCTGACAGTATAGTGTCCCCGTCACTACACTGGGGCATTAGGACCCAGACACACTGCAGGGTGAGCACCCCCTGCTGGTCTCACTAACACTTCTTACAGCAGCAACCTTGTTTTCCCAGGAGTACTCCCATCTAGGTACTGACCAGGCTCAACCAGATGTATTACCAGAACTTATATTTCCAGAACTTTCTTAGGTAGGTACAATGTAAGTATATGTAAGTTCACATACTGTAAAATAAAGTGCAACCGAAAGTCCTGCATGAGCTTTTACTTTTTTACTTTTACTAGGGATGCACAATATATCATAACAATATTAGTTATTGATTTTTAGTTTTTCTTATATTTCCGCTTTTAAGCGTTTTAAAACTGAGATGTCCAAACTAGGGATTGCGGGACAAAGTTGAGCCCTAATGACCTTTGATTTGGCCTGCCTTGCCACATCACATGAGGGAAGAAAATAGACCCACATTTAAGTATTTTTTGGCACTAGCAGTAAAATGATAGGGCACCCAAAATGAACCCAGACCTTTTCTTTAATGCTCTAGACTCACATGGTGGTCATGTCTCCCATCTTTTCCATCTCTTTCCATGTCGTTGGATCCACTCCACTGTAGATACCATTGTTGTTGATTACTATGATGATGACTGGCAATTTATACCTATTCAGATTTAGGAAAAAAAATAGTGCAGATTGTTTATAGTAACAGAGCAAACAGAACCGTTTTATTATGCTGCACACTGCATACATGCTCTATAGGTGGAGCTGTAGGTAGATGTTTCAATCACCTGCACATTGTCTCCACCTCCATGCCAGAGAAACCGAAGGCGCTGTCTCCCTCTATACACACCACTCTCTGAGCGCTCTTCTGCGTCTGCTCTAAAACTGCTGCTGCGATGGCAAATCCTGGACCCACCCCCATAGTACCAAATGTACCAGCATCTAACCTGTACAGGACATTCAGATTACTGCTCTGAACAACATCACACAGGTAGTACTCAACTTTAACAGAATTTTCTAGTTTTAGTATCTGAACTATGGTACTGTACATTCTTTAAATTTACTTACCAGGAAAGTCCAAACAATTTTGGCGCTTTTCCACTGCATGGTACGGTACGGTACGGTACGGCTCAGTTCGGGTCGGTTTGCATTTCCACCGCAGTTTAGTACCGCTATAGAGTGGGCGGGATTATTCACGCGTCGTTATAATTGCGCCGCCTCTACTGCCGTGACATCATAAACGCGCCACAAACAAACTCACAACAAAGAAAGGAGACGGAATAGTGTTCTTCATTCTCGGCATGTGGATGTTTTTAACAGCAATGGAGAGGGGTATGATAATGCTTGTGATTTACCCCCAGCAGCAGAGACTGTGTTGACAGTGACACAGGCTGTAGATGAGGGCAGAGATGTTCGTGCAGGTGTGCTGCGTTACTTGATTAAGTTAGTTAACTATTCATGTAGCGTGTTCTGTAAAGTGAATTATCAATAAACCTTTGAATATTTCAAAATGTACAATGAATCCCTTGTTTTCTTTATTTATGTGATGGTTTTTATAAATCGCGCCATTAATCATTTGTCTTTTTCAAGAGGTTCATTACGTGCTCATACAATAATACATATTTAATATAGTCTGGAGGTACACTTATTCGATCAGATTGTTTTTAATTGAAGCAAAACACAGATACAAAGGTAAAAATATAAACAGAAAACATACTCTGAAAATATAGCAAGTTCAAAAGTAACGTTATATACATAAGGCTTTTTCCTTCGGCGTCGTGCCATCAAGCTCTCGCTGGACACTGCTATTTTGTGGTTGATGCAAAAATGTGCGTTTGTTTAAACAGAAGTTGCGTCCGATCCTTCGCTGGCGGTGCTGATTTAAATCTAGCGGGTAGGGCTGTAGAGGAGGGTCTCGTGTCGCAAGTTCAGTGACGCAGTAATGACGATTTTTTCCGGCCAATCAGTGATCGGCAGAGTTTACACGTCACGTTTTGGTAACGGTATGGCTCGCTTGGAACCTCGACCGAAGTGGTACTAAAAAAGTATCAGGTACCAGGTACAGTACCCAGTGGAAAACCCCCCAAAAGTGAACCATACCGTGCCGTACCATGCAGTGGAAAAGCGCCATTTGTATGGCTAAAGTTAAATGCGAGTTATCTCTTGCTATTTCTGTGATCTAAAAAACGTTGATTGCTCATAATCTAAACAGAAGTTGTTTTTGTTATCTAAACAACAAAAGTTTTTTTGTGACCTCCACTCTCAAGCGAACAGCACGATACGGCACCCACGGCCCGAGTTATGGGCCCTGCATGTGTGGCTGCTCGACGGGAGCCTTTCAGCCTCCCAGAGAGTGTCCTAAACACTATGGCAGAAGCTAGAGCCCCGTCTACTAGATGCCTATACACTCTGAAATGGTCCATTTTCTCGGCTTGGTGTCAAGACCGCGACTTAGACCCGGTCACCTCTGATGTGTCAGTGGTTCTTTCATTTCTACAGGAGATGCTGGATAAACACCGTTCCTCATCCACCATCAAAGTTTACGTGGCAGCCATAGCAGCATTCCATGCCCATATTGCTGGCCGATCAGTGGGCAGAGATAGTGCGGTAATTCAATTTTTATGAGGCGCCAGGAGAATGAATCCCCTGCGTCCTCATACAGTTCCACCTTGGGACTTACCAACCGTACTAAGGGCCCTAAAGGGGCCCCCGTTTGAACCATTGCAATCCACGAGCCTCAGAGTACTCTCGTTGAAAACCACCCTGCTGTTAACACTGGCGTCGGTCAAGCGAGTAGGAGACCTGCAGGCCCTTTCCATCAACCCTGCTTGCCTGGAATTCGGACCTAACGACTCCAGGGTCGTCCTGAAACCAAGGCTGGGTTATGTACCTAAGGTGCTCTCCACTCCGTTCAGAGCCCAGGTAATAGTGCTTTCCGTGAAAGAAATCCCTGCTCTGCCCCATCAGGGCCCTGAAAGTATACATTGAGCATTCTGCCTCATACAGAAAGTCAGAACAGTTTTTTGTTGGCTTCGGTAACCACGCTAAAGGGGGCCTTGTTACGAAGCAGAGAATTTCTAGTTGGTTAGTGGATGCTATCACATTAGCATACTCCTCCTTGGGGTTGCAGGTGTCCGGCTGTTCCTCGCCGTCCATATTGGTAAGGTTTTACAACCTGGATGTCCCTGCCTTGCAGGCCAGAGTCCTTTCTGCTTAAGTAGCAATCTTCCGGGTTCACTTGACCAACATTGTTCAAGCCCCTCTTTTGCTTGGTCTGTCCATAACCATATGGACGCCAGGTATCACTTACAGGATGACACCTAGGCCACGGAGGACCCTCAAGGCTCACCCTGTGCTTGGTGTATTCTATTGACTCCCCTGGGCCTAATCCCACGTGAGTCTTGGGTTCCAGTCATTCCACGTCATAGCATGGCTTGATTGGACTGGTTCCCATACAAGCTTTGATACTCGATGCAGTACGAGTGAAATATCGAAAGGGAAAATACTCAGTTACTATCGTAACCTCAGTTCCCTGAGATATGGGAACGAGCACTGCGTTCCTGGCCGTGCTATGAGCTGCACGCCTCGGTTGCTTCCTTCGAAGTAATCTGAAATGCGGTTGCAGGGCAGCTGATTACATAGCCAGACGCCCCTCCCATTTTTGCGGCTATGGAGGGTTGCAAAGCCATTGGCTCGTGCGCCACCGCCGTGCATTGATTCGTTTTTTTTATCCTACATGAACCAATCGACATGCAGTTATAACTATACTTATACTTGTTTTCTTGTAATCTAAACATAACAAAAGTAGTTTTTGTGTGATCACAACATATCAGTGTTTTTCTTGGGTTCTAAACCAAACAATTTTTTTCTTAATATACTTAAACATTGTTTTCTTACCAATTCTTAACATAACATAAGCTGTTTTCTCATGATCTAAACATAACAGAAGTGGTTTTCTTGTGATTTAAACATAACAAAAGAGGGTTTCTTGTGATCTAAACATAACAAAAGAGGGTTTCTTTTGAGTAAGAGTACATATAACCAAGCTGTTTTCTCTTAATATAAACATAATTTATCTTTGTAACCACAACATAAATAATAGTTTTCTCATGACACTCTCAGTATAAAAACTGTTGCTCTTAATTTCACTCATCAGCCACAAACCATTTGAAATGTCACATCAGAGCGGCCTTAAAATTTGCCAGTCATGACAATCACCACAAATCTTTTTTTCTGTTGAATGTTTATTTGTGTTTATAAATAATATAAAAACTATTTAATTCAAGAAGTATAATTCATTTTCCATTTGGAACCAATTCAAGGTCTGAAACTGGACCATTAATTGGTGTTCTTTGATTATAGGGATAACGTTCGTAGCAATTCAAATACAGGGAGCATAGTCTCTTGTCCAGCTGTAAAAAGTGGGGTAGGAAAATGTCTCTCACCTGTGTCGTGGGAGGTAATTGAGCAGCATGGTGCGGCCGATGTCCATAGTGTTCGCTCCCTCACTCACTATGATGCAGTCTTTAGGCAGGAGCTCAGAAATGTGGTGGAAGGCTATGTAGTAGTTCATGGGCAGAGTGGACTGGAGAGCAAGACTCTGTGGGAAACAATAATAATGGTTTACTTAATACCATAAACAAACACACAATTCACAGGCTGACATTAAAACAACCAATAATATTTAATTAAATCAAGTTCAAATACATAAAGTAGTTCATTACATGCTTATGACACACAAGCTCACCTTTGATATCTGAGCATTGGCAGTCATTTTCTCCTTCAGTGTCGACCACCAATGTGAATCAGAAGGAAATCTCCAGGATCTTACAGTTTCCAACAGCTTGACAAGGAGTAGAAAAAGAGATATAAGGGGTTATTTCATGTAACTTTTACACTATTTATTGATATTAAACCAAAAATCAGCACATTAAAGGGATAGTTCACCCAATAATTAAAAATCTATCACCCCTACTTTGTTTCAAAACTTTATAAAACCTTTTCAGCTGTTGAACACAAATTAAGATGTTTTGAAGAATGCTGGTAACCAACCAGCTGATGGTAGCTTTTGACTTCTATTGTAGGGATCAGAGTATGTTAGCGGAGCAGTGTGATTTTGGAGCAAGGAGCGGATTTAAAAAAAAGTTAGAGCTTTGTGGTTTTCACTCACTCCAAGAGCGCTCCACCACCGCTCCATCACAAGTGCAATTCATGACCACAGCATGTAATATAACTGTATATTCAGCCAGAATTCACACGTTAAACATATTTAGCTAGCTTGATAGAGAAGGATCACTCAAATCAGAAAGAATGTGAAGGCTATGATGGCGGCAATGAACATGAACGGTAAGTTATAATAGTTCAAGGAATGTATTTGTTCCTTCTAGATACTGAATATTTTCAGCTGAAAGCATGAGTACTACAACACTTGCATGCAATCACTTTCTCAATAATGCATTCAAACAAATGTAGGCCTAATCTTACAGTGCTACTTCATCTGTATCCGATTTCGAATGAGCATAAATCTGTAAGAAATGCTTTGATCCTTAGTTAAAATAACGGACTAAAAGGTACTGTTATTTTCATCACAAACTAAATTTGCACTGCAAAAAGCAGCAATAATACCTTTTAAAAATGTGGTAGGAAAAAAGTTTGCACACTAGTGTTCCAATAAGCTTTTTTCCAATAAACTTTGAAACTCTCCTGATATTTTATTTTTTTAATATACGTTATGAACAGAACTGTGATATTTTTAAAATACTGAAATAATTTAGATGCGGAGCGGTGTTTCTGTTATCCGTGAGCACGGAGTGGAGCGGGAAATGGTGAACCCGGAGCGGAGTGATTATTAAATGCTTGGAGCGCAGAGGGGAAATTGTTGACATTCCACTTCGCTCACATACTCTGGTAGAGATATAACGATGCAGCCCGAGCCAGGTGAAAACCGAAACAGATATGTGACGATTCACAACGAGTTGTTAAACGGATCGTGATACGATTGGGGGTAGGTGCTTATACGAATGCATCTCTGAGGGGAACTGACTGTCTTCAGTAAAGTTAAGATGGTATTTACTTTTCATCTCGCCTCCATATAGTGCAGTATAGTAAAATAGTGTTCATAAGCGCAGCTCTACTATGTTAACAGCGGCAACCAAGGAAATGGTCTATTGCTGCTGTTCCATAAGCATCCTCTGCTGGCAGAGAGTGAGTTTGCATTCTTATTCATCCCTTCTGCTGTTTTTGTTTCAAGTAGATGTTTTTATGTAGTATAATTTCACAAAACTAAAGTTGGAAATTAATTTTTTAGCTTCAAATTTCTAAATTATACAATCTAATTTAGATTAAAAAGTGCTCATGTGGCATGTATACAAAATCTTTGTTTGGATCGTGATTAAGAGTGATTTCCACTAATTTTAAATGGAAAGAGCATAGGCAAATCATTAGTTTGTTTATATGAAGAGATTTGTTTTATTTATTTATTTGATTTGTTTAAAAATCTCTATTTAGTTTTGTTATTTGACATATTTCAATATCACAAAGAAATGTGCAGCATTTTCTCCAAGCAATAATAAAAGGACACCTTTTCATTTATAATGTCTAAAATCTAATTTTGTTTAAAAAAAAATCATAAGATATTTGCATTGTGAAATCAGTATCGTGAATCCTTTCACATCATGAGTTGAATGAATTGTTATATCAAGGTATACAAGTATATAAGGTCAAAGACTACAATCAAATGTCCAGTTACCAACATATCTTCTTTTGTGTTCAGAAGAAGAAAGACATTCATACAGGTTTAGAACAAGTGGAGTAAATGATGACAGAATGTAAATTTTTGGGTGAACTATCCCTTTAACATATGACCGACCAGTTATACCTATAACACTCAGATTCATTATTCTCTAAAATATGGTCAGAGGTTAAGAGGTTAGCCCAGGGTTCCACAAATTTTCCCTGGAGGGCCAATCTGCTGCAGAGTTTAGCTCCAACTTTGATCAAACTCATCTTTGGGGGGGGTTCTGAGCTTAATTTTGAACCAGATGTGTGATGATGATGAGTTTGCTTTAGAAACACCCGTATTCTGCTTGCTTCCAATTCCTCACACACAAACACCACTCGAACCTTCCATAAAATAATATTTTGAATATATTTTGAAAGGTTGAAGTGAATTACAAGGACTGTGAGAGATGCGTGCTTTGTTTGATGTTACACTTGAAGTGTGCAGTCTCGCTCGTCGATGTTTTCCTTACAAATGCTCTAAGAAGTCATCACTTATGTGGTTTGGAATGCAGTGTACTTATATATTTAAAATATGAACCTACCTACAGAAGCCTGCTTTCAATTTCAAATGCTGATGTGTGCTTTGTTTGTGTAGATTGCTCGCGCATGCGGCTTTGCGCGACTCCATGTAAGTGGTTTAATGCACTTGCCTCTCAAAATGTTTATATGATGCAAAATGAATGTAAACACAGCCAGTTATGTCTTAAGGGGTTAAACGGACAGGACAAACCACCCCATTACTTCTAATATTTCAAAAGAGATCCGTCCGTGCAGCTTATTAGATCTCCTGCTGTCTATGATGTCATGGTAAAAAACAACAATACAGATTAAGAAAAATCACTCACAGTTCTTGAATGTAAAACGTTCAGATAATCTTAAATACTGAAAGCACTCTTTGTTTGTTATTTGTTATATTTCTATGCTCCTCTTTATTATTTGCTACTTGCTTGTATGTTTTAAAGTTATATTAGTTTAAAATTCTTAACATACAACTGTTTTGCATGTAAGTATTTTTTAAATGTGTAATTATTTTAAAAAGTACTTAATTACTTATGTAAGGATATGTAAATTTAAATATTTTAAGATTGGTAAACTAATTAATTAATAAGGGGAAAAAGGTAGATCAAGAATCGTTCTGGAATCTGATCGTGACTCCTAGAATCGGAATCGGATCGTGGGGTGATTAAAGATTCCCACCCCTAGTTAGTGCTAAACTCTGCAGGAGTGGGCCAGATTTGAGGATGCCTAGGTTAGTCAATCAAAATAGGTCATTAACATAGAAAGGCCTTAAAGGGGTCATATGATGCTTTTTTAAAGATCATTATTTTGTGTATTTGGTGTAACAGAACATGTTGACATGCTTTTTTTAATGCATTATTTTTTAAATGAATTTTTTTGGATGATGCAATAATGACCCAATTAAGCAAGTGACAATTCTGTAAACTGTCCCGGAATGCAAGTGAAAGTCTTGGATCAGCAACAGTGTGCAGCAGCTAGTTGTATTATACATTTACATTTACATTTAGTCATTTAGCAGACGCTTTTATCCAAAGCGACTCACAATTGGGGAGTACATAAAATGATTAATCTTGAAGAGGCAACCATACAGAGGAAGTTCCAATAACACCAAGTCTCAGGCATTGTTCAAATAAGTACAAGCTAGCAAGGGAAGGAGAGAAAGATAAAGAGAAAGATTAAGATTTTGAAAAAGTGAAATATTTTTTTTTTTCAAGTAGTCAAGTAGAGTTGAAAGAGATGAGTTTTCAGTTGTTGCTTGAAATTTGACAGGGATCCAGCATTCCGGATGGGGTGGGAAGATCATTCCACCAGCCAGGAATGGTGAAAGAGAATGTTCTGGAGAGTGATTTTGAGCCTCTCTGTGATGGTACCATGAGGCGTCGCTCACTAGCAGATCTCAGACTTCTGGAGGGGATGTAAATTCGTAATAGTGAGTGGAAGTAGGTGGGTGCTGAGCCTGTGGTTGTTCTATATGCAAGCATCAGTGTCTTGAACTGGATGCGAGCTGCAACTGGTAGCCAGTGCAAGGACACAAAGAGAGGTGTAACATGGGCTCTTTTGGGCTCGTTGAAGACCAGTCGTGCCGCTGCATTCTGAATCATTTGTAGAGGTTTGATTGTGTTTGATGGAAGTCCAGCTAGAAGAGCATTCCAGTAGTCCAGTCTAGAAATGACAAGGGCCTGAACAAGAAGTTGTGCAGCATGCTCTGTCAGAAAGGGCCTGATCTTTCTGATGTTGTGTAGTGCAAACCTGCAAGATCGAGCAGTCTTTGCAATGTGCTCTTTGAAGGTCAGCTGGTCATCGAAGATTACACCAAGATTTCTGACCGAAGCTGATGGGGTAATTGTTGATGAACCTAACTGAATCGTGAAGTCATGCTGTAGAGTTGGAGTGGCAGGGAAGACAAGAAGCTCAGTCTTTGCCAGGTTGAGCTGTAGATGGTGTTCTTTCATCCATGCCGAGATGTCCGCCAGGCAGCCTGAGATCCGTGCAGCTACCGTTGAAACATCTGGTCGAAATGAGAGATAGAGCTGTGTGTCATCAGCATAGAAATGGTAGGAGAAGCCATGTGCCTGTATGATGGGAGCCAGTGATGTAGTTGTGGCGAGGGGGGCGTGGGAAGGCGGAACGCGCTAAGGGGAGAGCGGGTTCGGAGACGAGCAGGGAAACAGTGGACAAGTGAATGATGATTAACACCTGTATCTGATTCCAGTGATTGCCGGAGAGAGTTCAAAAGCGTCCCGCCCGCCGCCAGACGGGAGTCGAGCGCTAGAGAGCAGATGCGGACACCGACTGACCGAGAGAGCCCCGAAGAAGAGAGAGAGAGGCACGAAGAAGAGGAGCCGTGTTTACGTTTGTTTAAAGTTTTATTTTGTGTAATTAAACACCTTTTTTGGCTCGTCACCCCTGACTTCCTCGTCCTTCCTTCCCTGATCCCTGAACCTTGCTACACTGGTGCCGAAACCCGGGACGAGGAAGCCGGTACGCCGTCATGCAACCCGCCCAGCCTACCCCACTTGCGGAGCTAGTGAAATCGCTCGCGGGTCTTCATCAGGCGCAACACCAAGCGCTGATGGACATGAAGCTGGAGCAGGAAGATCGCTTCCGGCTCTTAGTCCAGGCGCAGGATGAAGACCGGCGGGCCATCCGGAGCTTGCTAGGCCGGGAGGAAACCCCCGTCGCAGCCCCATCGATCGCCCACGTCCCGCTGATGAAGATGGGTCCCCACGACGACCCGGAGGCCTTCGTGGACCTTTTTGAAAAAACAGCGGAGGCGTGTGGCTGGGCGCGCAGCCAGTGGCCGGTGCGCCTGATCCCCCTGCTGACGGGGGAAGCGCAGGTAGCGGCCCAACAGTTGCCTGTCGCGAACCTCCTGGCCTACGACGATCTCAAACGGGCCATCCTCCAACGTGTCGGCCGAAACCCCGAGCAGCACCGTCAACGCTTCCGCTCCGTGGAGCTAGGGGACTGTGGCCGACCGTTTGTGATGGCTCAGCAGCTCCGGGACGCGTGCCGCAAGTGGCTCTTGGCCGAGCCCCGCGACGTCGAGGGAGTTATCGACCTGGTGGTGCTGGAGCAGTTCGTCGCCCGACTACCCCGGCGAACGGCGGAGTGGGTCCAGTGCCACCGCCCGACGTCGCTGGCTCAGGCCATCCAGCTGGCGGAGGACCATCTGGCGGCGTGCCCCGGGGTCGGCGAGCCCCGGCCAACTCTCTCTCTCTCTCTCTCTCTCCCCCCTTCCCTCTCATCTCCCTCTCTCTCCCGCCCCGTCCCCGCTCCCAGGTCGCGGCTGCCGGTGGCCCCTCGAGCCCCGCCACGGAGTGGGAATGGCCAGACCGACCGTTACCCCCGGCGAGGGGGGGGGCCAGAGCCCACTACCTCTCCACCGTACTCTCTCCGGCAATCCCTTGCCCACCCTTCTGCCGCTGGGGCGGCGGTAAGGTCTGGGCCGGCCTGCTGGAGATGCGGGGACCCGGGGCACTTCCAGGACCACTGTCCTATGATGGAGGTGGGATTGCTGGTCCGGGTCCCCGACTCCCCGGGGGCTGCCCCCGATCAAGCCGGGCAGTACCAGATACCTGTGAGTATCAAGGGGGGTACATATCAGGCCTTGGTGGATTCGGGCTGTAACCAAACCTCCATCCATCAAAGCCTGATCCAACAGAGGGCGTTGGATACGGGCCGCAAGGTTAAGGTGAGGTGTGTGCACGGTGACGTGGCGAATTACCCTTTAGTGCCTGTTTCAATAAAATTTCGGGGAAAAATACATAGAATGGAGGTGGCGGTTAATTCCCACCTCAAGCATCCGCTGATTTTGGGTACCGATTGGCCGGCTTTCACTCAATTGTTGGGGATAGTGTGTGCGGATGCCTCTTGGCCGATTGGGCGGGGCTGGGAGGAGGCGGCGGCTCGGACCGGGGAAGCGCTAGCGGGGCCGTCCCCGCCTGCCTCGGAGGAAACGAGAGCCAGCGAGAGGGTGAGAACCCCGGAGATGGACGACTTTCCTCTGGAGCAGTCGCGGGATGAGACGCTCAAAAACGCGTACGACCGGGTCCGCTCCATTGACGGGCAGCTTCTCCGGCCGGACCTTCCTCTCTCCTACCCCTATTTTGCCCTTATAAAAGAGAGGTTGTATCGGGTAACCCAAGAGGCCCAGTCAAAGGAGATAACAACCCAGTTATTAGTCCCCAAGAGCCGTCGGGAAATGCTTTTCCAGGCGGCGCACTGTACTCCCATGGCAGGCCACTTGGGGGAGGCAAAGACACGCGAGCGCCTCATGGCCCGATTCTTTTGGCCGGGCATTCACGAGAACGTCCGCCGGTGGTGTGCGGCGTGTCGGGAATGCCAGTTGGTAAATCCACCGGCCACCGCCAAAGCGCCCTTGCGTCCATTACCATTGATGGAGGTCCCCTTCGAGAGAATTGGTATGGACCTCATCGGGCCATTAGAGCGTTCGGCACGAGGATACCGCTTTGCATTAGTCCTGGTGGATTATGCAACGCGATATCCGGAAGCAGTGCCCCTGCGCTCCATTTCGGCGAAGAGCGTAGCCGAGGCACTGTTTCGACTCATCTCCCGAGTGGGAATCCCGAAAGAGATTCTCACGGATCAGGGCACGGCGTTTATGTCCCGCACGCTAAAAGAACTGTACGAGCTATTGGGCATTAAATCGATTCGCACCAGCGTCTACCACCCACAAACGGACGGCTTGGTCGAACGATTTAATCGCACGTTGAAAAACATGGTTCGTAAGTTCGTAAAAGAAGACGCCAAAAATTGGGATAAATGGCTTGAGCCCCTGTTGTTCGCGGTGCGGGAGGTCCCACAAGCCTCCACTGGGTTTTCCCCATTCGAGCTCCTGTATGGTCGCCAGCCCCGGGGGGTGCTTGACGTCATTAAGGAGTCATGGGAGGAGGGGCCATCAAACAGCCGTAACGAAATTCAGTATGTCCTGGACCTCCGAGCAAAACTCCACACATTGGGGCGGCTCTCTATGGAGAATTTGCTCCAGGCACAAGACAGACAAACGCGGCTGTACAACAGGGGTACGCGGCTGCGTCAATTCACGCCGGGAGATAAGGTACTTGTATTACTTCCTACGTCTAGTTCTAAATTACTCGCGAAGTGGCAAGGACCCTTTGTGGTCACACGGCGAGTGGGGGAGCTCGATTACGAGGTCAAACGAACGGATAGGGGTGATGCATGTCAGATTTATCACCTCAACCTGCTCAAACGCTGGAACGAGGGGACGTCGGTGGGGTTAGCCGCGGTTGTTTCGAACGAGGATGATCTCGGACCGGAAGCGGCACTCCAAAACCATCCGTTCGCTCTGGTCTCGGGGGGAGATCACCTTTCGCCGCGGCAGCTCACCGACTTGGCCCAGTTGCAAGCAGATTTTGCGGATGTGTTCTCACCCCTGCCCGGTCGCACAGACCTCGTACAGCACCACATCGAAACGCTCCCCGGGGAAGTGGCGCGCAGCCGCCCCTATCGCCTTCCGGAACACAAGAAAAACGTAGTTCAGGAAGAGTTAAAGGCCATGCTAAACTTGGGCGTAATAGAAGAATCGCATAGTGACTGGGCGAGCCCGATAGTGTTAGTTCCTAAAACGGACGGCTCCGTCCGGTTCTGTGTGGACTACAGGAAGGTGAATGCCATGTCGAAGTTTGACGCTTATCCAATGCCCCGAGTTGACGAGTTGCTTGATCGGTTAGGTGCGGCACGCTTTTATTCGACACTGGATTTAACGAAAGGGTATTGGCAGATCCCCTTATCGCCACTATCCAAAGAAAAGACAGCCTTTACCACACCGTTCGGATTACACCAATTCGTAACACTGCCGTTCGGTTTGTTTGGAGCTCCCGCCACCTTCCAGCGCCTCATGGACAAAGTCCTCCGGCCCCACAGCGCGTACGCCGCTGCCTATCTGGATGACATCATCATCCATAGTAATGATTGGCAGCGGCATATGGAACATCTCCGCGCGGTCCTGAGGGCGCTGAGGGTGGCCGGGCTCACGGCAAACCCACGGAAGTGTGCAATTGGGCGGGTGGAGGTACGGTATCTGGGCTTCCACTTGGGCCATGGGCAGGTGCGTCCCCAAATTGATAAGACGGCGGCAGTTGCGGCCTGCCCAAGTCCCAAGACCAAAAAGGAGGTGAGACAGTTCCTGGGGCTGGCGGGATATTATAGGAGGTTTGTTCCTAATTTTTCGGACCTCACCAGCCCGCTGACTGATCTCACTAAAAAGGAAGCACCCGACCCGGTCCAGTGGACGGAGCTGTGCCAACAGGCCCTAACCAAGGTAAAGGCTGCCCTGTGCGGCGGCCCGCTCCTGCACTCTCCTAACTTTGATCTCCCTTTTTTGTTACAGACAGACGCGTCGGACAGGGGGCTGGGCGCCGTCCTGGCCCAGGTGGTCGGGGGAGAGGAGCGGCCGGTGCTGTATCTAAGTCGGAAGCTCTCAAAAAGAGAGACTAGATACAGCACCGTGGAGAAGGAATGCTTAGCCATCCGGTGGGCCGTCCTCACCCTCCGCTACTACCTCCTGGGCCGGGAGTTCACCCTCTGTTCGGACCACGCGCCCCTCCAGTGGCTCCACCGCATGAAGGATACCAACGCGCGGATCACCCGTTGGTATCTAGCTTTACAGCCCTTTAAGTTCAAGGTGGTCCACAGGCCGGGGGTACAGATGGCGGTAGCCGACTTCCTCTCCAGGAATGGGGGGGGGGGGGGCTGCAGGCCGGAGGGCTCACCGGCCTGAGACGGGCGGGGGGGGTATGTGGCGAGGGGGGCGTGGGAAGGCGGAACGCGCTAAGGGGAGAGCGGGTTCGGAGACGAGCGGGGAAACAGTGGACAAGTGAATGATGATTAACACCTGTATCTGATTCCAGTGATTGCCGGAGAGAGTTCAAAAGCGTCCCGCCCGCCGCCAGACGGGAGTCGAGCGCTAGAGAGCAGATGCGGACACCGACTGACCGAGAGAGCCCCGAAGAAGAGAGAGAGAGGCACGAAGAAGAGGAGCCGTGTTTACGTTTGTTTAAAGTTTTATTTTGTGTAATTAAACACCTTTTTTGGCTCGTCACCCCTGACTTCCTCGTCCTTCCTTCCCTGATCCCCGAACCTTGCTACAGTAGTGTATGTGGAGAAGAGGAGGGGTCCAAGAACCGATCCCTGGGGAACCCCAGTGACCAATTTATGTGCTTTGGATACCTCCCCTCCCCAGGCCACCCTGAAAGACCGACCAGTGATATAGGATTCAAACCAGCAAAGTGGAATCCCAGTGATATATATGTGACCAGTGATATGGAGGCGCAAATTATTATAATTACCAGTAAGTGCAATCAAAATTATGAACCAACGAAAATGCAGACTACAAATAGGTAGGAAACTAAATATTCCTTCCTAGCAGCAAGTAAATAATTTAAACAACAGATCTATGAACAAGTATTAAAGACACTCACAAGCTGACGTCCGTTTCTTCTGGTGACTAATCGGCTTCTCCCCATTAAAGAGGAGATGTGCTGATGTGAAGCCGAGTGAAAGATAGAAGACGCTGTCCAGCTGAATCACTCACGCTGTTTTCAAATGACTGATTTAATCTGCTAGTTTGTGTGGATTTATTTACCCATATAACCTACTTGCTATATTGAATAAATGTTTGGAGGAATTTCCCTCATTGTAAACTTGAAAGCTGCGGGGATGAGTAAAACTATATGATATACACACAATCTCCCACGAAATTCTGGACATGATTCATTATAACTCCATTACAGAGATTTGTGAAATAAAATTCCATTATATATTTTTTTTTTCAGGCCTGGAAATTGCCGTTTCAAAATTTCATGGCATTTTCAGGTTTTTCATGTATGAACCCTAATAAAAGCAACTGATGCACGCTGTTAATCACTTAAACTGGCCCACCAATGTGATCGGCTGAATGCTCCGTTACCTTTCCCTCCTCTAATCACATGCCGGTTCCGTCAACCCGCATTCTTCCGGGACCTCGAAATTTACAAATTAAGCACTGGCCGTGGCTTAACTTCGATAAAGAATATCTCTTTGGTTTTGAGACTTTAGTCTTTGAAACTTCAGGGATCTTATCTATGCACAATCAGCTTGTAACAGTCCAAAGAGAAAGAAAAACTTGAAATCACATCATATGACCCCTTTAAAAGAACAGGAACATTTAAATTTAAAATAAAGGTAAATGATACATTTTGACATTATAAGAGCAACTAAAAGGGAATAAATACTACAAAACATACTGGATTTCAATAGAACATTAGGAGCCTCTTAAAGACCCCATAGAACATACATAAAATCATGATGAAGAAAAAGTGTGTAAAACTACAAATATAGCATTTTATGTAAGACGACTGAGGTTATACTGTATTTTACCTGTCTGACCACAGCTCCTATGTCTCCAAGTAGAGCAGATGCAGCTCTCACATTATTACTCAACTCTTCAGCACACAGATCCACCTGAACAGAATTACACAAGAATCCACACTGAAGGTCAACTGAAGATCATTTATGGCAAGTCTTTATGGCAGAGTTTCAGAAGCATACCGAGTGTCTAGGGTGTAACTAACCTGAATGATCTTCACATGGGGACTGAATCTGGGTGGAAGACCAAAGTGCAGGATCCAGTTGAGTCTGGCACCCAGCAACACTATAACATCAGCCTGCAATAAAGCTCTAGAAAAAAGAGAGACGGGCATCACACCAGTCCATCAAAACACGTTTGTGGAACGATAATTTTGATACATATGCACACCTGGACCTGGCCGCAGCAACACAGTTAGGATGGTCATCCGACAGTACTCCTTTCCCCATAGGTGTGGGAAGGAAAGGGATTCCAGTCACCTCCACCAGCTCCCTGACCTCCTCCTCTGCCCTGGCATACGCCGCACCTGCAGCAGATCACCGTTCAACATTGCTTTGATCAGTTTCAGCTGTGAAGATGCCATCACTCTTGGTCATTCAGTTCTATTCTGTTCACCTTTGCCGATGATGATCAGAGGCCTCTGAGCCGCTCTGAGCAGCCTGACAGCCTGTGTGATTTCCCTGCTGTCAGCCTGACTCACAGGAGGAGCAGGACAGCAGGAAACAAATCTAGAGGCAAATGAAGACACATGCAATGCCATTTTGCACATTTCATTGTGCAACAGAAAACAATGATCAATAAGTGATCACATCATAAAATACAGGGAAGCACCCCATTGCTATGATTAGTGTTTAACTGAACATAAAGCTCACCTGACACTGGCCCGGTCTATTTTGGCGTTCACCATGTCTCCAGCTATGTCTATGTAGGACGCTCCTGGACGGCCATAAATGCTGCTCCTTACAGCCTAACAAAAACACAAACATTCCAACTTAAATATAAGGACGAAAAAATACATATAGAATATAATTTAAATATGAACTAAAACTTGAATAGTATCTTAATGATACTTAAATTATATTGCATAGTAAATAGTATATTTGGCCAAACATCCTATTTTTAAGACTTCATTAAATTGTCAAAAAATCGGTGTTATTTCAGTATTATTTATTTACTATAATATTATAATATTTTGAATTAGCTTCTATTTTTATATTTTCAGTTTTAATTTCAATTATAATGTAATTTTTAGTATTTTTGGATTATTTTTATTTAATCTTATTACTAAATATAACACTATTTCTATTTAGATTTAATTTGTTTTTTCATTTAAGCTTTTCATCTAATGCTTATATATTTTATTTATCTTAATTCATCTTATTTTATTGAATATTAATACTATATTGTAGCTTATTTTAATATTGAATATGTATTTTTTAGTTAACAAAAACAACAGTGTTACGTCCAATGAATACCAATGTATAGGAATGAAAAAATGAAAGAATTATATTGTTTATATTCATGGTACTGTGTTCTCTTCTGTGGGTGTATGTCTCCTGCTCTTCTCTGGCTCCTCCCACTCTCCACTCTGGCAGGTAGCCTGATTGCTCTCCCAGCTGCACCTACTTACCACCTTGGAGGGAAGCAGCATAAAAAGCAGAGCACAACTCTCAATGGGGAGGACATTCTTCTCCAGAGCATGGTCTGTCTCCTGCCCTGCCCAGTCCAGTTCAGTTGTTGAAGCCGTGGTGCATCTTTTGGAACCTTATGGTTAATATTCTTTTTGGCTTGAAAATGTTGTAGTTGCATGTTTGCTATTGAATGCTAAACCTTTAAGTTGAAAGTAATGTTTCTTTGTTGTGGCAAAGTACCTTAGTTCCTTGTGGCATCCTGTTAAGCTGCCTTTTATCTTATTGTTTGTTCTGTTTCAGTCACCATTTGGGAACTGTAGGGAGGTGGGCGCCGTTTATTTTGTAACCCCCTTTTCTCCTGGTTTGTGGCTAGACAGGGAGTGAGCGTACATTCTGTTGTTTTTTCTTTTCTTTTGAGAGACTTAGTAAGAATTTAAACTAAAGCTAGAATAAATGTTTGTTTGTTATTTTGGCATTGCCCCCTTCTGAAGTCCTTATTTCCCTCCCAAATGGTACTGTTGTTTCAAAGAATTCCGGCTATGCTTTGCTAGCCTCTAATAAATCTGTTAAAACTGATCTTGTGGTTGTGGTGCTGTGGCAGGGCCCAGACAAATGCTCTCTAAACACGTAATTTGTTACGTTCTGGTAAAACGACTCCTAGACACTTATAGGACGTAACAACAGTAAAAAAAAAATAGTCTCTGAACACTAACAAGTCATAGAGCACGGCTTTACTTAACATCTTTAAACAAGGAGTCCTCTCCATTTCTTCCTGTCTCATTTTACCTTTCCAAAAATGTACATTTAAAAAATCTGATGAAAGTTTAGCACAACTGACAGACATGGCCTATGAACCACAAAACTTAAATTGATTAAATATTTACTTTTTCAACTACAGCTGGTATCATCTCAAGGCTGCTTGGTCGAGCAGAAAACTTACTATACAGACGACAAGCTTCAACCTGTGAGGAACAAGAAAGAGGAACAAGAGGTGAGAAACAAGAAAGCATTTAAGAGACACAAGAAAAATAAATACAGATTACTATTTGTGTTTTCTTTCCTTGAATTACTGAAAATACATTTTCGAGTCAGAATTTTGAATCTGAAAATTTTTGAATGGGTTGCTTAGAGGGGCAATTTTGTATCAATACCACAATAACAAACAGTTTTTATATCAAATCCAAACATTTCCTATCAACCTTACCTGAGGGAACTCCTGAAACGCTCCTGTGGTTTCTTGATTTCTATCAGATGAGCCGCCAATGACAATGACAGGCCTGTGAATCCAAACAAGAGAAGAAAAGTACAAAAACTGCCCATCAATTCACTTTTATCTTAAGTGAATTCAGCAATGTAGAGCTACCAGCAGTTCGTGTTAGCATTGGCCATTCCTCCAAGTGCATGAATCAGCCCAGGTCCAGACACAACCAGGCACACAGCTGGCCTGGAAAATAAAATGTTAATTCATCACAAAAAGACAACAAAAAGTAATACTGAGAAACAAACTGACATATTCATACCATCCTGTCAAATACCCAATAGCAGATGCTGCATAGCAGGCCTGTTAGGTGAAAGAAGATGCATTGAAAACACACCCAGACAGTCTTCAATGTAGTGAAACAGGAATATATTTTAAATAAAAGTGAAAAGTGAGACTGTCTTACTGCTTGTTCATTGCGCATGCCAACATACTTGATGCCCGCTGCTTGGGCAGCCATGGCCACTTCGATGATAGGCACGCCAACAATGCCAAACATGTACTCCACATTCTGCACATGGAGTTGAATAGAATTAAAGACATACCTGATAGAGACTAATATGTTGAATATTCATTTATTAAATGTCGTTACTGGTTATCTAAGGCACAATAAAAGAATCAGTACATACATAGGCCAGGGGGTTTCAAACTGGGGTCTGGGAACCCCCAGAAAAAAAAGAGAGTGCTAGAGGGTCCATGTGAATTTTTAGAGAAAAGAGTGTAAAAAAATAGAGTAAACATAAATAAATAATATTAGCCAAATAAAATTGATGACAATAAAAATGTTGATTAAAACACATAAAAGTATTTATTAATTTGTTCTCATATATACGCACACACATATATGTGACCCTCTCTGTGAAAACCCAGCTAAAGTATTTTTTTTTTGGATTTACCATTTTCTGCAAAAAATACATCCACATATTGTGAAGAACATTCTGTGAAAATATATTTTTGGTATCTTTAAAATTTACTGAGTAAGGCCATGTCAAAGATTGAAATCATAGTGAAATTAATGCTTGCAATCAAAGTTTGATGCTCGAGAGGTTCATATATATATATATATTGTGACGAGCGTCCCGAGTCCATATCAGCGTTGCCCTGGAAACACACGAGGAGCACCTGTTCACAGCTCATCACGGGTTGATCGGCCACACCTGCGGCTCGTCAGCCTGCCGGCTCTTAAGCAGCGTGCTCACGGAGACAAGCTGAGAAGCCTCTCCATGAGACAGAAACCTAACTCTCTCTCTTTCTCCCGTTCCAGACAGCAGTGTGTGACCGACCAGCACCACCACGAGCACAGCACGGATTCACCCGCACCTGCATACGACCGAGAGCACTGCCACAAGCTCGAACGGCACCACCACCCACGCCCTTAAGCACGGGTTAATAAAATCCACCCTCTGGGGCTTTTGATCTGAGCTCTTCTTGTCGCGTGTTCCTTCCACCCCGTTACACTGGTGGAGAATGCGAGTATATTAGTGGAAGGAACACTGAAGAGCGTTCTCCCTGCAACTCACCGTTCTTTTTTCTTTGTTTTTGTTTCTCTCCTTTGTCTCCCCATTTCCAGGTGGCCGCTCCTCCCCCGACATGGATGAAATCCTCCAGCGGCTAACGGAGGTCAGCATCCGCCAGCAACAGATCACGGAACATCTTGCTGCCCGACAGGATCAGACTGAACAGGGGCTCGACGAGCTGCGCACGGCAGCCGCACGACGCATTCCGCTACCAGATCCTCGGTGCAAGATACCGCAACTATTGCCCAAGATGACAGCTGATGACGATGTTGAGGCTTTTCTCCAAATGTTTGAGAACACAGCGACCCAGGAGGGCTGGGAGAGCGACGACTGGGCGCGGTTGTTGGCGCCCCTCCTCACCGTCGAGGCTCAGCGAGCCTACTTCGCCATGCCGTCCGAACTCACCGGCAGGTACTGCGAGCTGAAGAGGGAAATCCTGGCCCGGCTGGGGCTTTCTTCGGTCTGTGCAGCCCAGTACTTCCACGATTGGGAGTATAAACCCCGCCTCCCAGCCCGAGCTCAAGCGGCTGAATTGTCCCGTCTCGCTCGGCATTGGTTACTGGATGGGGAGCCCACAGCTGCCCAGGTAGCGGAGCGCATCGTCATTGACCGGTTCCTCCGTGCTCTCATCGCCAAGCGGTCGGGATGCGGAACCCCAACACCGTGGCTGAGCTACTCGAGGCGGTAGAGCTGGCGGATGCTGCCCAACACCGGGATGCTGGGGAGCGAGCGTGGCCTTTTCCCCGGAGGGTGGTCCAGGAGCGACGCGTGCCGGAGGGCACCTCACGACCAGTAGCCATGCCGGGGCTCCCGTGCAAAAGGACGAACCCATGCCGACAGCGGACCCCGCCTCTCCGGCACGGACATGGCTGGCAGGCTGTACCGTGCATCAGGACCTACCCGCGGGGGCTCCAGAGGCGGAGGTAAAAATCAATGGCCACCCATTCCTGGCCATTCTAGACTCCGGCAGCACGGTCAGCCTGATTCAATCCCGCATCCTCACGCCCCGCGGAGAAACTAAGGCCACCCTTCCAATCACTTGCGTGCATGGGGACACGCGACACGTCCCGGCCCGGAGAGTGACCATTTCAGCTGCCCCTGGCGCGTGGCCGGTGGAAGTGGGCGTGGTGAAGGATCTGCCGGTCCCCGTGCTTATTGGAAGAGATTGGCCGGGGTTTGATCGCCTGCTTGCTGCCGCCATACAGCCTGTCAGCACAAAAGGGAGCCGCCGCCGGAAAAGGCGGGCGAAAGGAGGCCGTGGTCGCCCCGCCTTGCTGGCCTCGGACAGCGGGAGAGATGGTGAGTCCCCTTCACCTAATCCTAACCTCTACCATGACCTATTTCAGCAGATGACCGGAGGCGGGTCGTTCGCCAAGGAGTAGCGCGAGGGCGACCGGCTAAAACATTGCTGGACTCAAGTGCGCATGTTGGAGGGAAAAGAGACTAAACTAGGGCCCCATCCTCTCCCGCATTTCATCATCCGAAACGGCCTGCTCGACTGTGTCGCGCGGCGAAGGGGGGAGGACAAAACCTTACTGGTGGTGCCCCGGACGAAGACTGAAACTGTGCTGGAGTTGGCCCACTCGCACCCCCTGGCTGGCCACCTTGGGGCTGAAAACACCACCCAACGAATCCGTGACCGTTTCCAATGGCCAGGGATGGAAGCCGAGGTCAAACGGTTCTGTCAGGCCTGCCCCACCTGCCAAAGGACGTCTCCGCGGAAGCCTCCCCCCAGCCCGCTGATTCCACTGCCCATCATTGAGGTGCCCTTCGAGCGCATCGGGATGGACCTGGTAGGGCCGTTGCCTAAGTCTGCCCGGGGCCATGAGCACATCCTGGTGATTGTGGATTCCGGTACCCGGAAGCAGTGCCCCTCCGAAAGGCCACCTCCAAGTCCATCGCCCGTGAGCTCTTCCTGCTCTGTAGCCGGGTCGGCATCCCCGCCGAGATACTGACCGACCAGGGGACCCCCTTCATGTCCCGGCTAATGGCTGACCTGTGCACCCTCCTAAAAGTGAAGCAACTGAGGACCTCCGTATACCACCCCCAGACTGACGGCTTAGTGGAAAGGTTTAACCAAACCCTCAAACAAATGCTACGACGAGTGGTAGCCGAAGACAAGCGGGACTGGGACCTCATGCTGCCCTATGTGCTGTTCGGGATACGGGAGGTACCTCAGGCATCCACCGGCTTCACCCCGTTCGAACTGCTGTTCGGCCGCCAGCCCCGGGGGCTGTTGGATGTAGCCAAAGAGGCATGGGAGCAACAGCCGGCGCCTCACCGCTCGGTGATCGAGCGCGTAAAGGAAATGAGGGAAAGAATCGACCGGGTCATGCCGTTAGTCCGGGAACACCTCGTCAAGGCCCAACAGGCGCAGCAACGGCATTACAACCGAGCCGCCCAGCCACGAGAGTTCCAGCCTGGAGACAGAGTAATGGTCCTTGTCCCCAACTCCTCCTGCAAGTTCCTGGCCAGCTGGCAGGGCCCGTATACCGTCACCGAGAGAACTGGTCCCGTCACTTACCGTATCCGCCAGCCGGGGCGGCGGAAAGCAGACCAGCTTTACCACGTTAACCTGCTGAAGAAATGGGTGGGGACAAGGGTCCAGCTTGCTGCCCTCACCGCCGTGGAGACGGTGGTAGTGGACACTAACCCACAGCTGTCGGCAGCTCAGAAGACGGAGCTGCAGCACCTGGTCGGTCAGTTCCCCGATGTGTTCTCATCGACCCCCGGGCGGACCCAGATCCTCCAACACGAGATCCGCACGCCACCCGGAACCATCATCCGGCAGCGGCCCTGCCGAGTCCCAGAGGCTCGTCGGCAGGCTATTGAGGAAGAAATCTAACAAATGCTGAAGTTAGGGGTGATTGAACCATCTAACAGCCCTTGGTCCAGCCCTATGGTCCTGGTACCAAAACCAGATGGCACCCTCCGCTTCTGCAACGACTTCTGCCGCCTCAATGAAATCTCGGAGTTCGACGGTTACCCAATGCCTCGGGTGGATGAGCTCCTCGATCGCCTAGGAAGGGCCCGGTATATCTCTACACTGGACTTAACTAAGGGATACTGGCAAGTGCCCCTCTCCAAAACGGCCAAACCCAAAACAGCCTTCAGCACCCCCAATGGGCACTGGCAGTACCGGACCCTTCCCTTCGGCCTGCACGGGGATCCTGCCACGTTCCAGCGGATGATAGACATCTTGCTGCGGCCCCATCAGTCCTATGCCGCGGCATACCTGGACGACGTGGTAATCCACTCCGAGCGTTGGGAAGACCACCTAGACTGTCTGCGGAGGGTGCTAATGGAGCTGCGTAGGGCTGGGCTCATCGCCAACCCCCGAAAATGTCACCTGGGCCTATCTGAGGCAAAGTACCTGGGCTTCCAGGTCGGACGGGGCCTCATCAAGCCCCAGGAAAAAAAAGGTGGAAGCAGTCCAGTCCTCCCCGAAACCCAGCACGAAGTCCCAGGTACAAGCCTTTTTGGGGTTGGCCGGGTACTATCGCTGTTTCATCCCTAACTTCTCCTCCTTAGCCGCCCCCCCCTGACAGACCTGACCAGGAAGGGGCAGCCAGAGAAGGTGTGCTGGACACCCGAGGCAGAGGAGGCCCTTAGAAGGGTGAAGATGGCGCTCTCCTCGGAGCCAGTTCTGCGAGCCCCCGACTTCAGCTGCCCCTTCCTGCTGCAAACGGATGCCTCCGACACCGGACTGGGAGCCGTTCTCTCCCAAGTTCAGGAAGGTGAGGAGCATCCCATCCTGTACATCAGCAGAAAGCTGACCCCGGCCGAAAAAAACTACGCCACCGTGGAGAAGGAAGCTCTGGCCATCAAGTGGGCGGTCTTGGAGCTGCGCTACTACCTCCTGGGCCGGAGGTTCACCCTCGTTACGGACCACGCACCTCTCCAATGGATGGCCAGGGCGAAGGACACAAACGCCAGGGTGACGCAGTGGTTCCTCGCGCTCCAGGACTTCCACTTTGAGGTGCAACATCGGGCAGGAGTGGCCCACTCCAACGCAGACAGCCTCTCCCGGATCTGGTCAGCTTTCGCAGGTCTGTCGGGGGTCACTCCCCACCCACCCCTTGTATCACCCCTACTAACACCATATTGTTCCGCCAGGCCAGGACAACGCTTAGGGGGGGGAGTGTGACGAGCGTCCCGAGTCCATATCAGCGTTGCCCTGGAAACACACGAGGAGCACCTGTTCACAGCTCATCACGGGCTGATCGGCCACACCTGCGGCTCGTCAGCCTGCCGGCTCTTAAGCAGCGTGCTCACGGAGACAAGCTGAGAAGCCTCTCCATGAGACAGAAACCTAACTCTCTCTCTTTCTCCCGTTCCAGACAGCAGTGTGTGACCGACCAGCACCACCACGAGCACAGCACGGATTCACCCGCACCTGCATACGACTGAGAGCACTGCCACAAGCCCGAACGGCACCACCACCCACGCCCTTAAGCACGGGTTAATAAAATCCACCCTCCGGGGCTTTTGATCTGAGCTCTCCTTGTCGCGTGTTCCTTCCACCTCATTACCATATATATATTAGGGGTTTGCGATATGACAATTTTTGCTCATGGATAATAAACATGTCTCCATGATCTGCTTTTGAAGAAATATCGTAGTTTTGTGCTACAGCGCACAATCTTTCAGTTGCAGTTCGGGCGCCACCGTCAATATGTACTGTAAAACGCCACATCCATTCAGCGTTAACTTAGTGGCAGAGCCGATCCTTCCTATATGCAGAATACGCAAGCTGCGTAGGGCCCCCGAAACACCAGGGGGCCCCCTTGCTCTCAAAGATGATTTCATTTTAGTTTCGTTTTAGAATTTGGCCAACGGCTATGAAAACATAAATTATCATTTATTGTAATGGGGTGCTTTTGCGTTTTCTAAGTAAAAATTAGTCAAATCATGTAACGTGAAAGTCTCTTGCTCAAGACTAATGCAACGAGTTGAAAGCATAGCGAGCCGAGGAAGAGACACTGTTTCTCAAACACTTTCCGCAAGCGTGATTCGAGACGGAGTGAAACACGGACAAATGTGTTTCATTCATAACCACTCAAACAACCTGTTATGGATGTTTTGCAGCACAAAATCTAACTGAACGGATAAAGACAGGAAAATAACGGTAATTTAAATTTGTTTGACTATTTTATCTACAGCTGATGTAGAGTTCTTTGGGGAATCGGATATATGTGTTAGATGTAGGTCGGATGGCCAGATATTGGATATGTATCTGATTTAAAACCACGTTAATAACACGTTAACGCAAATTAATTTTAACGGCACTAATTTTATTAACGACGATTAACGCAGCGTGTATTTTCTGTTTGACCCGTCGCCCAATCCGTAGTTGGAGAAATGGAGATGCACAGTGTTGCCAACTTAGCAATATTGCAGACCCCTTTAGCAACTTTTTTCCGTTCAAAAAAACGTCCAAACCTTATTTAGTCTCTGAGAATCGCCGGTACTGCCGCGCGAGGTCTTGCTTTCCCAGCACGCGCACACACCTCTCTCTCTCTCTTGCTTGCTCTCTGCGTCTGCTCAGTTTCTGTTCAGCACGCGGCAGCCGGCAAAGAAAAACAGCGCTTTAACTCAGTTAAACACAGATATTATTTTGCTTGCTTCTCTAATTTTACATGATGCAAGCATAGTCGAAATCACAGCACAGCTATTGTCATTATCTTATGTGTATTTGATTTCATAAAACAAAGGCTCGATGATCAGGACTTTTGTGCAGATTAACATCTTGGTAGTGAGAGCTAGTTATTTAGTCAATGGATTGCGTTTTAATCACTTTGATATTCATTCCGTCTTCTGACAACAGAAACAGTAAAATATATAAATGAAAAAAGTTTTATTGATCTGCATCAAAATACAGTGTGTGCACAGAGAGGCAAACAAATGCAATAATGAATAATATAGGATATGTACATTTTGCATGTTCAGAAATGAGCTGCCCTGTCCTGCAGAAAAACATATATTACCTTTGAAACATGTCTAGTCTTCATGCTCTAATAAACACACATTTGCATAAAGCATCCATATTTGTCCATGCCCATGTTGATTAGAGTATTAAAAACTTGAAAAGTATTTATTTAAGGTACATTTAGAACAAATAAAAATGTGCGATTAATTGCAATTAATCGCAATTAAATATTTTAATCGATTGACAGCCCTAATATAAACATAAAACACCTATGACAGAATCAACAGACAGATGACCATTTGTATTATTTAATGTTAAAAAAATTCAAAGATAAATAACTCACTACTCTTAACTGAAAAAGAAAAAAGTAACTTTAATAGGAATCAATCTGTTTTATTTTTATATTTGTTCATTAAATTTCTTGAATGCTCATGCTAAATATTGTACCTGAAAATTAAACACTGTTTTTTATTTGTATATTATGTTTATTTGTAATGTGTATATTTGTTCTTATTCTTTTTATAACAAAGATAAAATAATGACAAAGATTTTTATCTTCAGGTTGGCCTAAATATCCACCATTCTTTTTTATATTCTTTAAATAATTGTGATATGATATTTTTGCCATATCGCCCACCCCTATTATTTATATATATATATATATATATATATATATATGAGAACAAATGAATAAATAACGCATTCAAATAATACATAAATCAATACAAGGATTAAAACATAAAAATAATCAATTTGATTTAAATAAACTGACTAAAGAAATAAATTAGTTTATTTTAATTAATAAACAACACACCTAACAGTACGATACTACAGTAAATAAAAAAACGTAATAACGTAAAAGAAACTAAATATTTTCAAAATAATAATTTACACATATTTATGTAATATTCATTTGTCACAGTATTTGTCTATCGCTTGAAGATGATCACATTTAGGGGTAAAGATTGAAAGATTGAAAACCCCTGGATTAGGTTACATATTTAGTCAAGGTGTTACAGTTTTTTTATCTAATCATATCATAAAATACATAAAATTACACAAACACACACAAAATTACATTCTTATTAATTTTTGAATTGCATTTTCTGACAGCTCTAGTGCGCATGCGCAGCACCTTTGCCACAGTGTCTGTCCAAGTTCAATAGTACAGCAAACGATGTCGCAAAGATAAGAGGACTGCATATACACGTTTATTCTTGATTAAGTGACTAATTGCTAGAGGACAAATGTTTTTGATAAAAATTCCGTTTGCAAGACTATTTCAAAATATGCAGGAGAAACTTTGAGAACCCAGAAAAGAAACATACGACAACAACTGACCTGAGATTTGAGCGCCTCAGCGATCAGCTGAGCTCCAGTCACGTCATCCATAATCACCTTCAGTCACAACACATTCACTTCACTCAGAAAGACATCAAACTGATCTTCTGTTGCTCTTCTGTCCTCCTGCTGCAGCTCTTCTTCTGGGGTGTGTGTGTGTAGTTAAAATAGCATGAAAGCTCGTGTCTCCACCTACTGGATATACCTTAATATGCTGTGTGCAGGTCCACTCAGTCTCATTCATTCATTCATTCATTCATTCATTCGATCAATCATTCATGTATATATGTGTTTTTATTTATTTAATGAGTAGTTGTCATTTACAGTTGCTTATAATTAAGCACTGCCTGCTATTGGTTTTGATTATGCAATTAATATTATTATTAGTAGTAGTATTAGTATTAAATGTATTTTTAATTAACTTGTCACGTGGACATTTTTTTTAAGTATCAGGATTCAACATTTGCTAAAAACTCATGCATTTAGATCATAAATCCGTTGTTCTTCCTTTACAGGTTTATGCTTGAAAAAAGAAAGACAAAAACACATGATTATATATTATCCCATTTATTGTTTCTCTTCATTGGTACTTTAGCTTTCTGTGATTGTGCTCATTAATATGACATTTCTACGGTTCATGTCGGTCAACCAAGGTCCATTTATTCCTGTATTAGAAACTTTGGATAGTATTTCTAGAGATAGTGTTCATTACTTTAATTTTAAACTAACTTATTGAAATATTAATACAGAAATCATCAATTTTTCAATAATTTATTTTAAGACATTGAAAAATGGACTCTCTATCACAAGCTTTATGGATAATGTGTGCTTATTTAACAGGTTTCTTTTTGTTATAAATAAAGGATGGAATGTAAAAAAGCAGACTTTATATATTTGACCAGACGTAATTCACAAAGAACAGCTGTTCGTCTCATTTTCATTCCACTATTTCTATTCTTATTTATTTAGTAAACAAATAAACAACTACAAAGATTTCAACTATAGAGGAATTATACTTTTGAAATAACCAATACATGTCTTATTACTTATGAACACAATGACATGTTTCGCTTTTATCAACTCGTTTTTAACTTTGTAAAACATGTATAGCTATATTAGAAGAGAACAATATCAAGAAAACAGAAATGTGTCAAGTGTTTCAAGTTTACTATACCACACATCACAAACATAATGACTTGAACAATTCTCAAGTCATTAGATCTAATACCCGATTTACATGCTATCAAACTAAAAATGAAATCTTCAGCTAAACATCATAAATGTCATTGTGCAGAAAGAGGTCATACTTGTCATAACCAGTATTTTCTACTTTGCTGTTTTTGTTCGCCTTCACATTCGTTTTCCTGTTCATCGCTTGAGCTTCGCTTTCTCTGCCTTCAAGATAGGACTGCAGGATCCGGAAAAACTGCCAAAATATTGGACAGATCAATGACAACATGAGTTTTAAAATACAGTGCCTTATTAAAATATTGTCATTATAAGAACTAAAGAATAAATGACGCTTACAAATGCACAGTGTTTTTGACTAAATACTACACATTTGTCCATAAATATCAATTTTAAATTCTGCCTCGGAATTCTGGTTATAAAAAGTCTTGATCAAATGTAATTTTAGTCTTCATCCTATTGTGTCAAATTGGGACTTTTATCACATACACACAAAAAACACATTTTTGATACTCAAACAACATTTTACAGCAAGACACCTCAGGTGTATATGGTAAGAAACTGAACAAAAAGATACCATTGTACTTTAGTTGATTTATTACATAACAAATTCAAACTTTTTTTTTTATTGCACATCTACCGAAGTGTTATGTTTTGTCATTATCTAATGCTTCATAAATGCATTATCTATGTGCTCTAATGTGAGACGAGAGACGAGAGATCTGAACACTGGATAAAGCCAGGTTCAATTCCAGTTTTTTTGGACATATTTGAGCTAAATGTTTTAATAAAAGGTATTTTGCATATCTATTTTTATCACTCTATGAATCAGAAAATATTTTTTGCCATGTTTTTAAGAATAAACATGTCGTATAAACACAAATGAACCATGCAAAACATTCTATGAAAACCTTCAAAATATAGAGAGGAATAAAACGGTAAAGTCTGATGTATGTAAGTACCACTGAAGTGAAAATACTAGTACTAGTATTATTATTAGTATTAATACTGAAGTGAAGATTTATGGCTCGGTGTTGAAGAAAAACTAATAATTTTGAGAAAACTTCCTTTAACGATACATATTTTAATTAAAATCTACAGGTGCAAAAAGATAATGAGCAATAAAATAAACACCTTGAGAAATATGTATTCTGGATGTTTTCTTTCCAATAGTCTGAAAAAATACATTAAGATAAAAAAAGCTAAATAGCCCAACATCTAAAAACTAGCCAGTGGAGGGGGAACAAATCCTAATATAAAACATAATTCTGAATATAAATCAAATATAACTCGCACACTTGCCTACTCTAAAAAACACATCCTCAAGACGGATCAACTGCTGTCTGACTCACCAGGGTCCTGCTCTGTGGGTTACTCAGAGACTTCCACTCTTCATCTGAGAGGTCCGACTCAACCGAGACCACCAGCAGTGTCATCAGAGCCAGTACTGTCAGCCTGAATGCCAAACACAAGCACAGAGACATTACAGAGTCTTCCTCAGACCACCACAGCATCTTCAGCTGACCGAAGGAACTCACATGTTTGCAGAGGCTGTGATTGCCGGGATGGTTTGCTGTTGGGTTGCCACGGGTTCCCAAAAGCTTTCTGCCCCTGCTTTTATACACAGCATATAAGAGGCATGTCATACATGAACAATTTGCACCTTCTGGCAAATTGGCATTTCTTTTTTTCTCAAAGCAAATCTGGACAGACACTGAGTGCCATAATTGATATAATTAACCTTCTTGCGTCATCATGGCTCTCTTAGAGACATATAACTCAGAATAGCCATTTATAATGATGGTGGTATTTATGGCTTAGCCTTTAAAGTGGCATGAATCATGATGAAAGTCTACCAGATATATTAGTGAAATACAGAAATCGAAATTGTAGGAAATATTTTAATGAATGGTCAAGAATGAATGTTGACAACCTATGATTATTTACCAGTAGTGTGAAAGCTCAAAGAGACCTTTTTTTTCTTTAAAATTGCATATCCCACTGAGAACAATAATAATACAAAACAGCATGAGCACAACTGCTTCTGAACTTAGTTCTGAGACATTTTATCCAATCTTTTTTTTTTCTGCCGCCGTTACCTATATTGCTAATTAAAATATCTGTGTGTTCTGCTTGTCTATGGGTCTTTAATTTAGCACAGGTGTCTCCAACTTTAAAAACGGAAGTGACTGAGAGCTACCCATGTTATATAATACTTAAATCTCTTTATATTCAATCAAATCAAATCCAAAGATATCCAATCTTTTTTTTTTCTGCCGCCGTTACCTATATTGCTAATTAAAATATCTGTGTGTTCTGCTTGTCTATGGGTCTTTAATTTAGCACAGGTGTCTCCAACTTTAAAAACGGAAGTGACTGAGAGCTACCCATGTTATATAATACTTAAATCTCTTTATATTCAATCAAATCAAATCAATCCAAACTATTATACATGGTATAGCCTAATAGGCTGCATAAAAAAAATTACTGAAAATGTTCAAAAAGTTCTGAAACACGCACTGAAATCATTTCAGAGACAAAAGTAGCAGCACTATGCATTTTTTGTTTGCACAAATATTTAAATAAAAGCATTACATACAATTGTCGGATTTCAAACAATATATACTGACATCTATAGGCCTACATCTACAAATATCAAAAAATCAAAAAATATATATATGTGTGTGACCCTCTGTGAAAACCCAGCTAAAGTCATTTTTTTAGATTATTTATTTTCTGCATAAAATCCTCCTATTGTAAAGAACATTCTGTGAAAATATATCCTTGGTATCTTTAATATTGACTGAGTAAAACTGACTTTACTTTTAGTCATTTGGCAGACGCTTTTATCCAAAAGGACTTACAAATAAGAAAAAGTAACTAAAGCTATAAGTTAAAACTCTATAAATACTATATATACAACATATATACTATAAATACTAGTACAAAACTATATGATTATGTATAATTAAAATAAAAATATGTCGCTTATCTTTTTTTGAAAGATAAAAAATCCTATAAAAGATGTAACAAAGGTTCACTACTCAATGTGGTGTTACAATTATACAAGCTATTAGGAACAATTATAGGCTTTTAAAGTTGAGCTAGAAGTCTGAATTAATATATATATATATATATAAGAATTTCCAGGTTCCAGATTTTCCATGACTTGTGCATGATTTTGTTAAAAGTCTGACAAGAAAATGATCAGTCATCAAACGATCATATTATATAGAATCGCGAACCCTAAGAAATTACAGACAATTGTGGAACACATTGAAAGACCATTACCAAAACTGCTAGGAGAAATGTATTATTAGTATGAATAATAAGACTTATAATTGCCCTTAATATTCATGCAAGTAATATATATATATATATTTATTTATAATACATATTATATTTTACAATATCCGTGTGAATAATGTTTATAATTGCTTTCTTCTTCACTACTAGAATTTAAGATAGGTCTGGAATTAACAATTCCGTACTATTAGCAGGTTTTACTTGGGTTTCTTAAAGCTGCAGTCTAGGGTTGTGTATTGTTTGAATTCGATCAATTCCGATTCTGCTTATCGATTCTGATTCTTAACCATTCCCATTTTCAACTTCAGTGTGGTTAAAAAAATGAAGTCAAACATTTAGAAACCAAACATATTTTGTCTCAAAACATTTATTTGCTGCTAAATACCATGAACAAAATCAGCTGGCTATAAAATCTGTACTCGATTAAGAGCTGTTTGTGTGCCAAATAGAGCTTCACAATACTGGATAAACTGAGATTGAGAAAACATATTAGACAACTAAACAAAATCTCACGGAATGTGTGAATGAAATGATTCAATGACTCACTCAAGATTTGTTTCATTACTGGAAGAATCAGTGTTTTTAAACATTTTTTGAATTACAAATACATACAAATAAAATGTGCACACAGGATTTGATAGGCGCGGAACTGAAACTTTAATTTTACAACGCTCTGATTGTGGAACTGGAATTGATTTTTGATTCCCAACCCTACTGCAGCAGTGTGTAACGTTTGGTGCTCTAGCGGTTAACAGAACAGCGTCTTGCAGAAGAACAAGTAGCCGGAGATACTTCTCTCTGTTTGTCTGACGAATCACGCAGGTGCTGTGCTACTCCGCAGCGGTACTACCAGAACCAAACTAAAATAACCCATAAAAACTAGTGCGGTCAAACGATTAATCGCATCCAAAATAAAAGTACTTGTTTACATAATGTGTGTGTATGCTGTGTATATTTATCATGTATATATAAATACAAACACATGCATGTACATATTTAAACATTTTCAAAATATATACTGCATGAGCATATCTATATGCATAATAAATACACACAGTAAACATACATATATTATGTAAACAAAAACTTTTATTTTGGATGCGATTAATTGTTTGACAGCACTAATAAAAACATATTATAGGTGAACCGTAGTGATCCAGAATAAGCCAAAAACACAATATGGAAAATGGATTCATGCTATAACGGCTGATATAAATTCAAAAAAAAAAAAAATGCTTACGGACTGCAGCTTTAAACATTTGATAAGAAAAATACGATTCAAAGTACTGAACTCATTTATTTATTTAATCAACCATAAAATATACAGGAATCTCTAGTTGTGAGTAGGGGGCAGCAGCGGCCATCGACCGCACCAATCACTCTTCTTTTTCCCCAAGAAAAGGACAGGAAAGGAAACGGATCCCTGCTGACCCCCTCTCAGCCGGGAAGCTGCATTGAACAGATTTCCAGTTTCAATCATTCCAAAAACAAAGCTTGAAGAGACAAACACAGGTTTCTTACAGGCCATCACAGAAGGATCGAGTGGTTTCATTTACTAAATCAAAGCGAGCATACCTGCCCAAAAAAGTCATGTTATTAAGAGCCAGAAAAAATATAATATATTTATATTCATATATCAACATACAAAGAGATCAAATGCTGTTCTACCATTGGTTTACACAGTGTTCCTCATTCTGGAGCAAAGCATGCTGGGAGCCGTTTGCCTCTTCATTTTCAGTGCTTTTCACACACGTAGTGTTGAACTTCTTGTGCATTGATGATTTGTTCTCTCAAGCTGCCCCTTCCCTCCATACAGTAATTTATGAAGGCACAAAATGATGATGAAATATGGAAAGTACAAATAAATACCATAGATAAAAAGAATAATTTATCCTAAAACTGAAGATGGATACAGTTAGCATTTTAACATCACTCATGCTTGTGGCCAAAAGCATTACAATGCTAATGTTCATGTCCTCAATTTGCCCTTCGGTTTTGAAACTACTGAAACTCTGATTTATTTATTTATGTTTTATCCCACTCAGAGGGACAGAGAAATTGACAGGTATTAAAATCGCATTTTAAAAAATAAATCATTTCTTTCCAAGTTGTAAATGATCGATTCAGAAGTGCACACTGACTTGAAACTGTTGAAAGCATCACAAATATCCCAGTCTTTCGCGAGGGAGGATTTGAACAGTCCAATCCCAGTTGCACTATGACAGTGTCAAACTGCTTGTGCAAAACTTGGTCCCAGGCTGCTGATTCTTGTCTTTTATTGCCATGTCGAGAGGTCCGCCCACTTATCCGTCATTTTTGTGTAGGGCAAGATGTGCTGGCAGAGGTTGAGTTGATGGATCAGGGAGCTGGGAGGGTCAGCCTGCTGCGCCTCATACATGTGTTTGTTTGTGTGTGATGCGTGTAGAGACTCTTAAGGCTCCGCGGAGTGGCCGGCCGCTGGGTAATTAAGACAACATGTGCGCCTCTCCTTTCCTCCTCCTCCTCCTCAGTATGTCTCTGAGTCAGAGTCGTTTAGCTCGTCGTCCTTGTAGAGGCCATCATGGCGGCCGATGCTGTTGAAACTGCAGAAGGAGCTGTGTTCGGAGCGGAGCATGGGCAGACTGTCGAACGTGACGCTTTTGGTGGGGCTGGTGTAGTGATTGATGGCACTGAACGCGAGGCTGGGCACCGCACCTCCGCCGGGAGACACTGGCATCATGGTGGCCAAGATTAGCGCCAGGCAATCGGCCACATCTTTGTTAGGAGCACAGGCAAGGGCCGGAGTGTAGCCTTTTAGAGAAACAAGAGAAGATCCATCAGGATGAAGAAAAAATACAATTACTGATCATAATTTCTCAAATATAACCTATACAGTAGAGAACAAAATAAAAAATATAAAGATAGATTATGAATTGGGAGATCAATTATTTTAGTTTTGCTTATTTGAAAACCTTGTTACCAAAATATGAGTTCATAGTTTCAAAAATTCCATGATTTCCTAAATTTCAATAACCTGTAAAACACCAGTAAAAAAATTCAATTTATAAAATTCACATACCAAACATTAAATTAATAAAATAAATGCACAAACAGTACCATTCAAAAAGTCTCGAATTCTACCAATTCTTCAATTCTTTTTTTCTTCAATAATAAAATATATTGTGAAACAATTTGAAAATAAATGTTTCCTATTTCTGATTTATTAATACATTTTTAAATAAAATGTAATTTATTCCTGAGAGAGGCAAAGCTGAATCGTCAGCAGCATCATTACTCCAGTCTTCGTTGTCACATGATCCTTCTGAAATCATTCTAATATGCTGATGTGTTGCTCAAGAAACAATCAATTCTGAATGATTCAATGACTTTCTCAAGATTTACTTGTTTCATTACTGGATGAATCAGTGTTTTTGACTGAATGATTCAAAGACAAATACATTTTTAATGGCCTCTTTTCACCAAATAATAAAAAATAGATCCGCACACAGGAACTGATAGACGGAACTGATACTTTAATTTAGCAACTATCCGATTCTGGAATTGATTCTTGATTCCCAACCTTACTGCAGTCCGTAACTTTTGGTGCTCTAGCGGTTAATAAACACAACTGCATGGGTCTTGTGGAGGAACATTGTAGCCAGAGCTGACTTTGTAGTTCATTGACAAGCTATGCAATATCGCATTCATTATGGGCGATAAATCGCCTGTGATTATGAATGCGACATTGCGTAGCTTGTCGGTGAACTATGGCTCTGTGTAGTAAATGCCACTCCATCTGAAAGCAGGTGATGGAGATTTACTACTAATCACAGAACCGGCTTTACTGATGAGATGCGCATGATAATCACATTCGATTATTTGTACAGCCCGACAGGCTGATATTATTTTTTGACCTCCAATGCTGATATTAGGGGGTGCGCACGACTAGTCGAACATTGGAATATTCGGTCAGTATATTTTCCGAAATAATACGATTTGTTTAATTTGTATTAATTAAAAGATAAATACAATTTATTATGTTTTACGCCTTAATTTTAAATGCACAACACAGAATTTCTGAGGAAAAAAATCATAAGCTATTGTAAGAATAATTGAAACTTGTTTCATACTTTGAAATAATTAGACATGCTAAAAAATAGTAACATTTCATTGGGCCCTAAACATGGCATTTTTGTCACACTTTTAGTAAATTCATGTTAAATTGTTTAAGTTTCATGAATTGTATTAATCAGACATGCTTTTTGATTAATAAAATGTAATATGACGTTTAGAAATATTAAACGGAAAAAAAATGAAGTTTGTGTGCATTGGGAATCATATTTTTTCCAATAAACCCATGGTAACACTCATTTTACATAGAGCGAAAATAAGATGAATATTTCAGTGGGCAAACGGATAAAGCTCGGCATAACTTGAAATCACGAGTTTAAAGTTTGTCGATCGTGCTGAATCTCGTCCTGTCAGCATTCAATTCGCAGGGACCGACCGTCACGCAGAAAACGCAACAAACAAACCCACACTTCACAAGATCTCACAGCTGGATTCGACTAAGTTTGCAAGATTTGTGAAATAAAATGTTCATTAGTCATTCAAACTTGTTTGAATATAAATGCGTATTTGCTGAATGTTGACGGCAAATTATAAAGTATAATGTTTGCCTTTATACCAATAATATAAAAGCAATCGTTATGATACTTTTTTGTATACATTGTAATTCCTTTCTTTAACAGTTCTATTTGATTATTAAACAATAACTATCCGTATTAGACAAAACTGTTAAACGACGTCAATGAACAAGAGGGAGAATGAGAGCACTGTGTGCTCAAGAGCTACCATTTTCAACCCCGTCAAAATAAAAGTCCTGCCTCGTACACATCGGCCAAACAGAAAAACATCAGCCGATGCCTTTATTTGAATATCGTTATACCGATATATCGTTCAACCACTAATACACACACACACACACACACACACACACACACACAACACACAAATAAATAAAAAGATCACCAACATATTCTCCATCTCTAAACATTTTAATCAAACATTAAAAACTATAGTCATAAGTTTAGAAATCATAAGCATTTACCATTTTCATCCACGGCTAGCACGCTAGCACCCTTAGCTAGTAGTTCTTGGACAACCACAGTCAAGCCATTCCTGGCAGCCACATGCAGGGGCCTGTAATATGACAATTTAATATTAGGCTTACAATTTAATACATATATATATATATATAAAATATATCAGTGTAAGTGCATCATTTCTGTGTGTTGACCATACGTTTGTAAAGCTGCATTGGTGGAGTTGATGAGGTTTCTATCAGTGATCTTCTCCAAGATCAACAAGGCACTGGTTTCATGACCCTATAGAGATCAAATGAAAACCAATACAGTGACAGTAACAGTTATGAGAACATCACACAATCTATAATAGATGCTTACAACTTATGAGGAATTAAGACATGAGAAAGCAGAGTGTTTCGTACCTTACTGCAGGCCAGATGGAGAGCAGTGTTTTTGTTGGCATCCTGTAGCGTGAGATCTGCTTTTGCACTGCTCACCAACACCTCTGCCAAACACAGACAGACATCATGACACATCAAAAAATAAACACAAACTCTGTTAACTACAAAAACGAAAAACATTTGAGGTTTGAGCGTCAAAGTCCTACCAACTGTATTAGTCTGGCCGTTCTCAGAAGCCATCATGAGTGGGGATTTGCCTCCAGCATCCACACAGTTCACCTGTGCGTTATGACCCAGCAAGAGCTGCAGACACTCCACGTGATCGGTGAATGCCGCAGCATGAAGAGGAGTCCTGTCACAGAGAGAAGAAGTTACAAAGTGGACCTCAAACACAAAAAGTGAGGGTTAAAACAAATTTTTAAGGACCAATTCTCACTACTAACTAGTTGCTTATTAGCATACATATTTCTAGCATATTAGCTGCTTATTAGATGCATACTGATGCCTTTTTCTCATGACCATATTTTTTACTCCTTAACCCGACCCCAAACTTAAACTTAACAACTACCTCACTAACTATTAATAAGCAGCAAATTAGGAGTTTGTTCAGGAAAAACTCTTATTTAATAGTGAATGTGTGTTCCTTGTTCTAAAATGTTACCAAAAATGATTGTTTAACATGTCTATTTATAATGTGTTACCATAATGTCTATATATTTGGTTTGCATCTATACATTTACATAAGTGTACATTACATTTATTAGAATTAAGAAAAAACTAGGTAACAGAATAGTTTTGGTTCAATATCCAAAAGCAAAATTGTGATATTTACTATTACAGTTAAGTAATATATTATCTGTTATTTTAGCATTATTTAAAAACATAGGTATTTATTAATATTTTGAATTGGCATTTATTTTTTATGTGTTCAGCTTACATGCAATTTTGTTATAATTTTTTTACATTTCAGTTTTAGTGATTTTAGTACTTCTTAAGATGCCAAACATTTCTACGTTTTTAAGTCTGTTATTTTATTTCAACTTTACTCTAATTAACTAAAATGTTTTTTTTTAAGTTTTAGTTTTGCTTAATAAAACAGCACTGTTTTGTCCACCATTGATATTACAGTATAGAAATTAAACTGTTTTAACTCATAAAAAAATGATACGCTCTTAACTGATGAAAGACTGAATAAACAGAATAAGACGTGTACCTGTTTTTGGAATCAGTTGAATTGACGATGGCAGGACTAAGTGTGTCTATCAACATCTCAGCAGCTCCTTCATTGTCACTTATACTAAAGGTCATAAAAAACGGCTTTAATATTTTGTCCTTTTAAACACAAACACATACCAACCCAAACCAAATCCACTTACACAGCACAATGAAGGGGGCTAAAGGTGTTCCCTTCAGTCTTATGAAATAACTCCTGCTCCAGCAACACTTCAACACATGCGTCATGACCTGAAGAGAGAATTTGGTGTAACAACAGTTTATCTAATAAGCTTATGGAATCCTGCTCAAAGAAAAATGATACAAAAATAATAATAATCAGACAGTGATCATATTTTGTGATTGTGCTGGTTGGTATTTAACCTTGTGGGGTCTAGTCACAGCAAACCAGACCATTGTGATTTCAACAAAGAGATTTTAAAATGAAACTGCATTCCTATCAACCCTTTTCCAATGAGTCATTTCTCAAATTAATGCAAGTGACATTTGTATATTTCAGAATAACATGCTTTCATTTCGGTTTTAACATTTTGCATCGAATGACAAACAAATAGACACCAAAGTGCCATTTAGAGGGTCCCCACCCTTTCTGACCAATGAATTTCCATGACTTGTTCAGGAACAAAGATAGCTGAAGAAGAGGATTTCCATTTGTAAGCAAATAACTATTCCTTAAAATAAGATTACACATAATTACGCATATCAGTGAATGAAAGTCCCTAAAAAGGATGTTTCGACCTCCCGAGACTTCAAACAGATCATAACCAGAAGTTCAAAGTAAATTAACTTTACATTAAATGACTATAGAAATGTCCATGGCTTTTCCATGTCTGGAAACCAGTTTTAAAAATCCCTGACATTTCAATGACAGTGGGAACTAGGGCTGTGACGGTGGCAGATTTTTACCACTGCGGTGGTAATGGACCAACTACCGCTGGTGACGCGGTGTTGCGATATATAGCCTATATATATAATTCAGAAACGCAAAAATAAATAAATCAGGCTCAATCATCTATTAACAAACGTGCGTGTTTATTTTAGCACTTACGTCAGTGAACACTCAGCCTGCAAAACACTAAAATAAATATAAAAAAATTATACAGTTAAATAGGAAAGTAGCCTTAAATAAGAAAGTTAAATACACCCTGTGACCCAAGTCTACCTCACGCGAGCGGTGCGAACCCATTATAATCAGTGATGCGTTCTACACCAGATGCGCGATACAACATGACAAATCCCTCACAGTAAACTGCTTCAACCTATTTATGACGAACTGAAACAAAGTTAAAATGCCCTGTAGACAGACTCAACCTGTTGTGTTGTGACGCGGCATCCGGTTTAGACACAGTTCACTGTTCCTCCACCTAGCAAGGGGGCGCGTAAACTCCTCGTCTGCTGCACGCGCTCTCTTTAGAATAGGAATTGTATGTTTTATGTGTATGTTGTAATTGTATGTGTATGTTGCCACATTTCTTGTTAACATCTATTTACCGCTGTCTTGTTCGTATTTGGCCAGTTTGGTGAAAGCCTCACCAATACACACCTGACCAGCGTTTGCGTTCACGTGAACTTGAAGACACTTGTACAAACGCGGATGGGTGACATGAATGGAAATTATTCCAGATCGGCGATGTAGTATTTGGTTTCCCAGCAAGGTCCATAGAATAAACTTTATTTTCCTGCGCTCAAACCTGCCAATCTAAAGGAAAGGCCGTGTATGACGTTTGAGGTCATTTGTGAATTAGCATAGATTTATAGTCTAAATAAAACAATTTGCAACTGTTACTATTATTACACTTCTTTACAAAACTTTGTATTATCATTTTTATAGAGTGTGTGACGTCACATGCACTACCGTCGGTGGCAATACATGACCGCGGTTGTCACGGCCACCGTCACAGCCCTAGTGGGAACCCTACATTATTTTCATCAGATTTGGTGCAAGCAGGCCTTTAAACAGGTAGGGGGTCTATCGATCTGTGATTGGCAAGTGCGTTTATTCACCGTTGTAACAGGCCCAGTGCAGGGGTGTGTAGCCCTGGTGGTCAGTGATGACAGGAATGGTCTCTACTGACTGGGCAGCATGCAGAAGGCCCCCCAGAACCCCAACGTGGCCACAGGCAGTCGCAAGGTGCACTGGTGACCGTCCCCCTACAATCCCGTACCATGAAACTGGCATTGTGCTGCAGCAGGGCCTCCACGCACTCCTCATGGCCCGTCACTGCCTGAACGGAACACACACACACCACCCATGAGCCACATTCTGAAGCACTAACACAGGTGAGAGCCAGAGCCAGTAGAAATACAGAAGAAAATAAATCGTGATTTACCCCTCTGTGCAGAGCAGTGCGGCCCCATTTGTCTTTGGCATCGACATTGGCTCCTTTATTAATAAGGGAGTAAACACAGTCTGTGTGTCCACCCAACACTGACAGCATCAGAGGCGTCCTGAAAATCATATATATGTATATGACTCCGCATTTCCATTATTTTCTACAAGGAGAAACTGGGAAATAGTCTCATATACTTACTGGCCAATCCCATCCTGAATGTCCACTGCACTCTGCAGGTCAGCATTTCCGATGAGCAAACGGAGACATTCAGAATGACCATTTGTGGCTGCAAGGCAAAAGAAAAGACAGATATACGTGTGATGAGAGTGTATGTCAATACACTAACAGTAAAACATTTTGGCATTTGCAGTAGACTGATATATATCCACCCGGATGTACCAATAATATTGGCACACACACACACACATATATATATATATATATATATATATATATATATATAAGTTAAAAAGAACAGCATTTATTCAAAATAAAAAGTTTTTCTAACAATATAAGTCTTTACTATCACCTTTTGTCCATTTAACATCTTTGCTGAATAAAAGTATCACTTACTTAATTTAAAAAGAACAATTTACTGACTCCAAACTTTTGAATAGTAGTGCATATTGAAACACAAAATTTAAAATTTGAATAAACACTGTTCTTAACTTTTTATTTATCAAAGTGAAAAATGATCACAGGTCCCAAAAAATATTAAGCAGCAAAACTTTTTCCTAAATTAATTATAAATCAGCATATTAGAATGATTTCTGAAGATCATGTGACACTGAAGACTGAAGTAATGATGCTGAAAAGTCAGCTTTGCTTCACAGGAATAAATTATCTTTTAAAGTATATTAAAATAGAATATTTGACTTTAAATTCCAATAATATTTCAAATAGATAAAGCATTGAGGAGCATAAGAAACTTCTTAAAAAAAAACTTTACTAATCCCAAACTTTGAACTGCAGTGTATTATACTGTAAAAATGTTTTCTCCTGTGACCTAAAATGTACATCAATTAGTTAAAATCAAGGGTTAAATCAAATAAAAATAGCACATTAAAGTTAAAAGTTTCACACTTTTTTGTGTGTGCACTGTACAGGTCTGGTATAAAGAATGTTTTTGCTCAGGTGACTGAAATGTCCCCCAATAGAGAAAAGTTTTGCTCAGCAAGAATACAATTTTAGAGGGAACATTGATTCTGCCATATTGTGCATTGCAGTTTCTCCCATTCATAATAGGATTGAACAGTCTTTGTATACCTAAAGTCTTTGGTTTTATTATAAAATATGACTTTTTACAATAAACCAATATTAATTTGTATTAACCAATAAAAATTATTCCCAACTGATCTGTGTTTTGTCACAAATTATGCAAATAACTGAACGTCATGTAATCTCATTAGTCTTTGTACACCTTACCAGCGGCATGGATGGGGGTGCGCTTGAGTGTGTAGTCTTTCACTAGGATGGAAGCCCCCTGGTTGATGAGCACATCCACACATTCAACGTGGCCTTTGAAGGCAGCCAGGTCCAGCGGCGTGTGTCCTTGTGCTGTTCTCACATCCAAATCCAGCAGAGACTGAACCAGTACCTCAAGAGCATGGTGATGTCCATGATATGCCTGAGGACATGCGTTAAAATAACTGTCAAATATAATCTGAGAAGAACCCAAGCCAGAAAGCAAAAGAGAATTACAATGTTTCCTAACATTTGGTGCACAAACAAAATGGAGACTGAACTCACAGCCAGGTGGAGAGGGCTCACAGGAGCACGTACATCCGAGTCATTTAGAATGTCTGTCCCTGAGGTTTCCATTAACTTCAAAACAAGACACATCAGATTTAATTAGATCTCATCATTCTGTGACAATCTTAAAGAGGTTTATGTTGAGCGTCACAACACTTACCACATCTAAAGGGGTTTCACTCGCAATCTGATGAAGAATATAAAAATATATAAAGTTGAAAATATTAAAAACAGACCTAATCACATGATTTTAAGTCATCTCACCAGCTCCAGACACAGGCGGTGTCCATAAGCAGAGGCGTAATGCACTGCATTGTAGCCCTGATTGTCTCGGATCCCTGGGTTGGCGTCATTCCTCAGCAAATATTCCAGGCACCTTGTTAGGGAACGAGAGAGACTGGTAATTACATGTCGTTTAACAAGTTATGCACACCAATCCCTCGTATGCAATACAGTAACTCACTTTCCATCTGCATCAGAAGCAGCGGCGTAGTGGAGGGGGGTGCAGCCCCTCTTGTCAAGCTCATTGACATTGGCTCCTGAACCCACCAAAGCAAACAGGCACTGGTAGTTGCAGTTTGCAGCTGCGTAGTGCAAAGGTGTCCTAAAGAAGAGATTGTGCGCTCAATCCTCACAATCAGAAATATCATACTGCATAATGAATGACTATGGAAGTGCAAAGTAAACACACCTTCCAAAGCTGTCCTTCCGGTTGAAATCTGCCCCCGTGTTGAGGAGAAGATTCAGACACTCAAGGTTCCTGTGGTAGAAAACACATTTTAATTTGATAAAGTAAAACAGACCCAAGCTACGCGAATGACACATTAAATAGATTGAATGGATGGACTAGATTGGTCAGAGACAAAGTTAAAAAATATTCACAATACAAAACAAATCTTTTACAGGTTTAGTCTTGTCAAGTTCTTTCAAACTTACTCATTGATGCTGGTTTCATATGATTTGAAAAATATGTATACCATTTAAATACAATTTTTATAAAGTTATATTGCAACCACCAGGAATTTCTTTTGCAATATCTTAATAATATTTAACTTGCACACTGAATATACAAGCAAATTTAAAAGTTACTTTTTTTCATCTTAAATGTATTTTATACAAATATCATTAACTATAAATAACATTCAAATGTTTCACATTGTACAATATGAACTAACCTTGGCATAGCCTTATCATAAAAAGGTTAAATTATCGGATGTTTTAAGACACTAAATTATGAGTGTACAAGGGTCTTTTATGATAACATTTCTTGATTTAAGTATTTTTCTATATGTTGACAAACCTTTTAAAAATATAAATAAGTCTTGTTTTGTAAAGATCTTACAATGTATTTGTATAAATATGTTAATAAGCAACATAAATAATATTACGCAAAACTAATACAGGTTCTTTTCAAAAACGTTATTATTTTAATTTTTGAATACCTCTGACATTTATGCCCCCCCAAAATATCAATACATTTTAAACCTTTGTTTTTGAATAAATAAACAGATTGTGACCAGTAAAAAATGTCATCACCGACCATAAAATCTCAAATAATCTCACCCGCCGGCAGCAGCAGCATGTAAACAGGTCCTTCCAAAGTCATCTGGGGTGTCTATATCAAAGCCTGGAAGACAGAGACTTACTGTTACACAGCAATGAATGATATAGTCCATGCACAAAAAGTGCACTGGCTGACTATCTGAGCAGTGATATAGCTTACCAGATGACAGCAGCTTGCGGCAGCAGTCTGAGAAGCCGCTGAGAGCGGCCAAATGCAGTGGAAACATGCCATGAACTCCCCTCCTAAAAGAACGATCCAAAGTTACAACCAGACAGACAGGAGCATTTCACTGTGCATGCACGTGGGATCAATTACAAAGTTCTTAGGTGTCTGAATAATTAATTTCTGCCTACATCTATATTCCCACAGAGAATGCATAAATTAAACAAAGCTGTTATATTCAGTTATTAGCAAGCGCATGGGAATGAGAATTCTTACTTGGCTGTATCAGCTCCATTAGTGATCAGTGTGTTGATGAGAAGCTCGTGTCCGTATCGAGCTGCGATGTGCAGAGGAGTATTCCCGTTCTTATCTTCACTGTCTATCTCAGCACCTACACATACACAAAACAAACAAGACGCTGTCAGATACTGCGGGTTTGCATGTCAGTAATGGAACATTTCAAAAGTCAAGATTCACCATTTTGAATAATCGCCTGAGATCTTGAGAACCTCCCGTGGATAGCGGTCATATGTAGAGGAGTCTTACCATCCTTACTCTGCAAAAAAGATAAATAACCAAGTTACTATAGAATTCATTGGGGATTTTTGTCACACGTGCAGTCATAATAGAGGTCCCACCTTGTTATTGACATCAGCTCCATTTCCCACTAGCAGCTCAAGGCAGAGCGCTCCGTGCCGTGAGGCGGCTGTGAAGTGCAGGGGTGCGAAGCCCTTCTCGTTAACCTGGTTCACATTCGCGCCACACTCGATCAGCTCATTCACCACCACATCCTGACCGTTGTAGCATGCCACGTGCAGTGGCGTGTTCCCATACGCGTTTGGCTCATTCATCTGCAAGCATGTCCAGAGTTGAAATGTTCAGACAGTCACACTGCGGTTTAATTACTGTATGACTGAATGAGACTGAACAGAGGTGTGCATCCAATTTAAGCATTGTGGTGTAGCCCAATTAGTTAAACATGCTCTTCATAAGCACAGCAGTCTACTCTTTTAGTTCTTTTGAAGCAGATCTCAAGATGAAAAGGTTAGCATGAGGCCGTCTGAACCATACTTGGACCAAACCACCCACAAGAGTACGAATGACTGTGTGAAAGCAAGCCACGTTGTGAGTGAACCATTTTATTATGTTCTAGTCAATCAAACTGACTGCCACTTTGTTCATTTGCCAAACTGAAAATGAAAAATCAACTAGCTCACTGCCAAAATGGTTACTTTTTTTAAATGTTGGCATTGAATTCCATGAAAAACATAAAACACCTTTTAAAAGATGCAGCAATGGACAAGAGTAAAGCAAACCGCTTGAGACTACGAATGGGTATTTTTCTTAATTTCTTATTTTGATCATAAATAGGTTTCAAAAACGATTAATCGAGTACTCGGGCGTGTGCGGGGGAGCATGGCCGTAATGGAGATAATGAAAATATCTGAAGACTGTTATGAAAATACAAATATGACACGAAAACAGGTCTATGAAAACATGAACACACGATTAGATGTTAGATTATGATGCAGCAATGTTAAAAAAGCATCTAAAAAAGAATAACTGCCTGAGGTGAGCTGACTGTATGCCAATACACTGAAACCCTTTCTATGAAACTTCCTTTGATATTAATCAGATAACTTAGATACATAACATAGACGTAACATTACAACTTGTATCTGCACAAAAGGATGCATATGCCAGTGAACTTTAAGTTACGTGCTATAGCGAGAGAGAGAGATTGAACACATTGGTGTTTGGTGATGAGTTTTTGGCTCATGGTCTCTTTGGCTCAAGAGTGACCATTGTTTAGTGCTAGAAACAAATGTAATGTGTTCATTCATACTGGAAGCCAGAAGTCGCCCTCGTGCAGAAAATCCACACAATATGCATACACAAGCAAAATAACTGATTATGAACAAAAGCATCCAGCTACCGCTGTATGCTGTGTCTGTGTTCTTAAAACCACCTCGGGTATTTTCATAATAATAAGTATATTTATAATCCATCACTAATTTACATAACCTTTATTACAGTAGAGGATATATATTTCTGCATTCTGTGATAAGAAGTCGTAAAATATCACCAAAGTAAGTAATTTCTAACATTCTTCGACTGATGCTGTTTAGTATGTTATAATGTTCTCTTTTGTTGGACAGCAGGTTTACAAACACTTCTCATTAGGGAAGATGTTTCGCGTGTGCACATTATAAGCTAGGGGAGCATGTAGACTCACAGACACACAGCCAGTTTGGAGAGAAATAAAACGCATGGAAATGATTTAAATGCAAAGCCGGAAAAAAAACTCTTATTTTTCTGTTGCTTGATTTGAGTACTGCGTGTGGACAGAGGTGTAACCAGGGTTTTGCGTAGTTCAGAGTGACAAATCGTACCAGCGTACTTTTAGGTCAATATGCATATCCGCTACGCAAAATGCATACAGGTTGGCAGGTCTGTAGATTTCACATTCTATTAAGTTCTCATTATAATTATATATTTATGAAATTCCAGTGAACTTTACGCGCTATAGAGAGAGTTGCGAGAGCATGCGAGAGAGAGAGAGAGACAGAGAGAGAGAGCGAGAGAGAGAGAGCGAGAGCTCCCACCGTGATGCGTTTTCAGCAACACACCGAGACACGGGCAAGGAGAGGCTTTACTATAGATTTCACATTCTATAAAGTTCTCATTATAATGCTTATGTCATTAACGTTTATGACAGACCTGTGTTATATTTTCATCAACAATATCAAGTGATTCCTAAAATCGCCTGCGTGTTTTCGAAGCCATACGAAGTACAAAATCATTTTCATGATCGATCATCTTGGTCACGTCAGAGTACTCGATCGCTGTTGACGCACTGTAATGTATTAAATAATGAAGTATTGGAAGAAAGCCAGTAAAAAAAAAAAAACATTTTAAACTACAAAAAGTGTAGTTTACAACAATCAAGATGTTTTAACTAAAACACAAGGACATTGTTACACACCAATACAACATTTACAAGAATAGTGGTTGACCAACATATGTCCCAAGTTTTGGCTTTTGTTTTAAATTATCAGCATCAGCCAATATGTATTTTGTCTGTTTGGATGATAAATATATAGGGATGTAACGATTAGCTGGGAGCCGTCTGAGAATCGATTCAAACATGTGATGATTCAAATCGGTTGAGAAGCTAAACAAATGACGATTCAGTTAGGTATTTATTTGAATATTTGTCTGAGGGGAACTTGTCTTCAGAAAAGTTTAGATGGTATTTTTTCTTTTCATCTTGCCTCTGTATGAAGCACATCTATCTGCTGCTCAACCAATCTGCTGCTCAACCAATCTGCTGTTAATTTATAATCTGTTGCACCTCACATTATTACTATGTATAGACTACATTATGTATAGATACTGTACATAATGTAGATGTGCCCATACGGTGTATAATGTGTCGTTGATAATTGAGTATGTCTTTATAGTACACTAAGTGTACTGAGTATATGTATGTGTATTTTGCACATTGTCTTCTGTACAGTCTGTAAATATGTACTGTCCATATGTAAATTGCTGTTGCTTTTTTGCACTGTCTGTCCATTTGTAAATTGTTTGTTGCTTTTTTTTGCACTGTCTGTCCATATGTAAATTGCTGTTGTTTTTTTTGCACTGTCTGGAGCACTGTAAATGCTCCAGTGCAGTTTTTTTGCACTGTCTGTCCATATGTAAATTGTTTGTTGTTTTTTTGCACTGTCTGTCCATATGTAAATTGTCTGTTGTTTTTCTGCACTGTCTGGAGCACGCTCATAAGAATTTCACTCACCAAGGCACTTGTGCTGTGGTGATGTGACAATAAAAGTGATTTGATTTGATTTGATTAAAGGTCATAAGGGCAGCGTTGCTTGGTTACTAGTGATGTCCGGTTCGCAAACGAATCGTTCGATTTAGCCAGATATTCTTAGTGAACCGGTCGAACCAGTTCACCAAATCGAATCTTTTGAAAACCTGAATCTTTTGAAATAGTTCACATCTCCGATATGCACTAATCCACAAATTACTTAAACGATTCAGTTTATAAACGTGCCTGACACTCCCTCCGAGTCGAAATACACCAATATCCCAAGTTATTCAGTTACTCCAGCAGTACATTGACTGAACTGTTGTGAAGAGAACTGATGAGCACAAGCAGATCATGTGCGTTTACACCGGAAACCATGGAAAGGCTTGAAGCGCCACCTGCTGGCAGAGAGTGAATCCGCGTCTCTAGTTTCACAAAACTTAAGTAAAACCATTCTGTTTTTGCTTCAAATTTATACAATCTAATTCATATTAAAAACAGCTCATGTTGCATGTATGCAGCATCTTTGTTTGGATCATGATTAAAATGCAGTGGTTGCCTCCAATTTTAAATGGAAAGAGCACAGACAAAGCCTTATTTTGTTTATATGAAGATATTCATTTTATTTGTGTTACTTATTTATTTGATTTGGGGCTTGTTTTAAAATTTGAATTTAGTTTTGTTATTTACATTTACATTATATTAAAATTCTGTTATTTAGCAGAGGCTTTTATCCAAAACGACTTGCAAATCAGGACAATAGAAGCAATCAAAATCAACAAAAGAGCAATAATAAGTGCTATATTAGTATATTAATGGCCATGATAATCTATAATGTACATACACATGCATGTTAAGAAAGTATGACAATGTGAACACTCACATCCACTCCTAGGTCCAGCAGATACTTCACTACACTGATCATCCCGCTGGACGCTGCAGCATGTAGGGGTGTGTAAGCTTTCTTATCCTTACACGTCACCTCAGCACCATGAGACACCAGCAGTCTGACCACCTCCATGTGACCTGAAGGGTTGAGGGTTTGAAAGTATTTAGAATTTACAAGACCACAGATATAGTTGTGCAGAGGCTGGAGAACAAATGATCGCTCTGTCTCACCCATGTATGCCGCCCAGTGGATCGCCCTTCTGTCTTTCTTATCAAACGCATTTATATTTGCTCCCCTGGATAGCAGTAACCGCACCATCTGACAGCAGAAAAACATGCATTACACTTTACACATGGAGGACAATAATAAAACAATACATTTGTAGAGTGTTAAAAAAAAAAGAATTTAAATAATGTTAAATATTCATCTCTCCATTGTACCTCGAAGTACTTTATGAATTCTGAACCATTTCAACAAACCCACACATATGCAAATGGCTGTTCACTGACCTCCAGGTGGCCACTGAAGGCAGCGTGGTGCAAAGCTGTGCGTCCAGCCCGATCTGATACATTAACATTGCTAAGCAGTGGAACCAATGCCTCAGCGCAGCGGACCGCTTTGTTAGCAGCGGCCACATGCAGAGGAGTCTGCCAGTTCTTATCGCGAGCGTTCACATCGGCAGAGTGCTTCAACAAAACCTGCACCGCCTCCTGCAGGACACAAGGTCACAGGAAGAGACGGATCAATTATCTGATGCATTACTTTTCATTTGTTCCCTTAATTTGTGGTTGCATACTTTCACAACTTGTCAATTTACACATATGAGCTCAAGTCAAATATATTAGTGCCTGAAGATTCAGATAAAGGGTTTTTGCAGGTTTTATGAAGGTAAATTTAAGATCTTAGAAAGACCATGTAAAAAAGAAATGAAGGAATTAATTGAAGAGAACACAACACGTCAATATGTTCTCTTAATGTGAAAGTCTAAGGAGCACAAAATGAGTTATAATAACGTTTGAAGAATACAATACCCAACCAATCTCCATTACTTTTTCCTCTATTTTACCAAATAAAATAGCTTAAAGCTTGATTAGCTCTGCTACAAACCACTAGAATATGGAAATAACATTTACTGTACCTTCTATTCACACTGCAAACATATTTTCTCATTTTAATAAAAAAAAATCAGTTTTTCCAAGATTTTACATCTTAAGTATCTTATTTTAAAAAATATTTAAATGTTTGTATTTAAAAATATATACATTTTTGTGCAATATATGATGCAACTTTTTAAGGCCTTAATTTATGGAAGGGCATATTAAGACATTTTTTAAGACTCACAGAAACCCTGTAAATTAACAGAAGCCTTTACATTATTTATATATTTGCTTTATTGTTTTTTTATTTTATTAATGTTACTTTGATAATTATTAGATGCAATGTTTACCTAATTTATGGACTGTTTACTTAATCACTTGTAGTAGACTACACTGAGTTTCATTTAAATGTTTATATGATATATAGGTAACACTTTAGTGTAACGACCAATTTTCACTATTAACTAGCTGCTTATACACTTATACATCTAACACGGATACTTATTCTACACTTCAATTGCACATAATATACCTGTACATACAAAACTGTCCATTGTTATATACCTGTACATACAATTGTCAATTTTATATTGTTATTCCGTCACTGTCATTCTGTTGCTCTGCGGTAGCTTCTGTCACAAAAACAAATTCCTCGTATGTGTAAACATAACTGGTAATAAAGCTCTGATTCTGCTTATTAACATATTGACAGTTTATTAGTACTTATAAAGCACATATTCTGCATCCCTAATTCTAACCATTACCTAAACTTAAACTACCTTACTAACTACTAATAAGCAGCAAATCAAGAGTTTATTGAGGCAAAAGTCACAGTTAATTGTTTGATAATAGCAAGAAAGGGGCATTAAAATAACGTGTGACCAAAATATTTAACTTTTTTTATATATAATTTTTTGTTAGTTTCAAAAGCACATTAGCTTTTGCTGTGCTGTTGGAATCTATGTCACGATTTTGGTACTCGCTAAAGAAATGATGGTAATGTGACAAATTCTGTTCTTCAGGAAGCAAAGTTTTGGGAAAACCCTACAGAAACAGAGTATGTGTCTCTGTGGTTGTAATACCTCACTGCAGGATGCCACTGCGCGGTGTAGAGGAGTCAGCCATTTGTTGTCTTTGGCATTCACCCTCGCCCCTACATCACAAGCAAAACATGAATAATAGTATAACAATACATCAAAGCCACATTTGAAGACACCTGGAATCAAAGGAAGGAGATACGAGGAGCTTCAAATTTGTTTTCATTATGATGAATACTTCAGATGCATTTACCCGATAAAATTAAGAGCTCTATAATCTCAGCATCTCCTAGGTAAGCAGCTGCGTGCAGCGGTGTCCTTTTCTCATTGTCCTGAAAGAAATAGAGTTAATTTATTATTAAGTGAAATAATTTGAATATAAGGTGGATCAATTTAAAAATCCAGCCATTTTTTTCTTACTTGTACATTCACGTCCTCTTTCTTGAAAATGAGAGAGCGTACTTCATCCGGATCAACATTGAAAATAGCTTTGAGCAGGGCAGGCTGTAAGACAGAGAGACGCACTTCAAGTGACACAACTGACAATGAGAAACATGGACAAATCTGAACTGTGACATTTCATCTGTGTCCTGACAGGTGAACTTAAATGCAGAGTCTGAACTTGTTTGCAGTAACATTGTAAACATGGTTGAATCGCTTCCCCGGAGACTTCCGACAGCAAACCGAAGGCAACAGCGCCTAGAAGTGTTGTCATGAGACTGCCTATGTGTTGCTTGTGTAAGTGCATCCTCAAGTGCCAAAGTGATTCTAAACAAAACCAGCCTCTGCCTCCTCGATTTGTCTTTTTGAGCTGCAGTGCAAATTGACACTTCGTTCTTTAATCATTCGTCAATTTTCTTTCCCTTACAATGATTTTAAAGAAATGCTTTCATTCTAGTAAACAAACATTCATGTTTTAAAGGAGAGGTTATAATAACATTGAACTTTGTTTCTTTAATCAGTATTTCGTCACAGAATGTTACAATGTGGATTCCATCTTTCCCAATAATAAATCTCTCAAAATGTTGTTAATTTTTGCAAATTCATTCAAAAGACTAATTCATTCAGAAACGAGGCATGTGATAGGAAATGGGTTACTGAATCACTGACTTAAGTAGATTCGTTTAAAACTGTGGATTACTTCAATAATGAAACACTGCTGTGTGTTGCTCGGAGACACACAGCAATTCTGCTGGGGCTTCGATTGGAACTATTTTCATCAGCGAAATTGAGCAAAAAACCGAAACGCAAGTCACTTAATTTAACTTCTTGTTTATTGTATAAAATCAATATCACATTGCAATCGTGTTGATATATTTTTTATCATAGTATGCAATGCATCTATACATTTCTGTGTTGCTCATTTGTTTTGATTTCTGCACGAGTTGCATTCACTGACACTCAGGCTACGCGAGCTTCATCTGCCACAACATTATCAACATCAACATTATCGTTCACGGTTTACACTAAATGCAATAAAATCTGAATAATTCTTGGGCAAAAAAATTTGGTGGCCAAGTTTCAGTGCTTCCCTAGTTATTTTTGTTATTGACGTTTTAATCATGGTTCTTTGTACAGTTGGGCATGACAAATTATCTCTCGCTTTCCCGTTTAAAAAATCTACATGCACTAGACAAGCGTTAATAGAGCTGATTGCTCCCCCACAGTTTAGTTTGACCCTACGTGTATTAGATATTGCAAACTTGTGTCTTCTTTACTCACAGTGAATAACTTCCACGCCGACGACATGTTTACATGAGGATGTGTGCGTGTGATGTCAAAGCAGACCAGCTTGGAATCGGCAAACTGACCGGCCGGCCACCGGTCTGGGCTGATCATGTGGAAATTCCCTGGCTAATCGATCGGTGCATTTCTACCAACGATATCGTTACCACCACCATATTTACAGAACAATTTGGCTATGACAGAAAAGAGAAGTGACAAGCAAGCACATCTCTGCCAGAACCACAGAGTGATGCATCAACATCTACAAATGTAATTCATTAAAATCATGAACTGAGGGTTGACAATGAGCCAAAAACCACTTGGAGGATGATCAAAACCATGCTCAGATCCTTATCCCAAAAATGTGGTACATTTTTAACAAGGATGAACGGTTCGTTTTCAAGATTATAAGTAATCAAATATATTAAAAAACTATTAGATGGGTTGTTTTAAACCAAGAGGAGAATCCCAACCAGTGAGGAGGCTCAAAATAATAGAATAAGAAATATGTTCATGATTAATTGATAGATGGATGCAAAGCATAGTGGTCTCCACCAGCATGGAGAGAGCAGATGGTGCAGACAGTACAGATCTGCTCCAAACCGGCATGAGTTAACAATACTGGACAGGACACTAGTGTTCCTCCCAGCAGCGTAGCTTGCACTACTGGTTTATCAAGGACACAAACATCTAATTTTATGTCTATCAATAAATATTTAGCCAGCTTCAATAAACAAAAACAATGCCAGTTGCAACAGGTGACAGAGGACAAATAATACAATGAGTGCATTCATATCAAAGAAAACATGTGACATCAGTTCTCCTTGGAAGAGACCTGTTTCCTTTACATATTCATCTCTATAGATATTCCATTCTTTATCATCACTTTCGAAAAAACAGGGGTTGAGAACAATGCACGTGCCATCCGCATCTCCTGCAGAACAGGCTTGCTGTGACTCATGGGAAGCATGTGCACTATGCCCGAGTTACAGGAAGTGTTCAGTCACACATTCTTGAGTGTTGTGAAATGGGATGCAGAAAATTCTGATAACAGCCAAGTGTTAATTTGCCTCAGGTTTTACACCACGCACTACCCTTGAGAATAACAGCCTCGGCAAGGAATTTAAATTACATCCACAATAATATACAGGTTTTGAGAAGTTTCAGAAATCACACGTCACATTAGATAGCTTTTTTTATATTTATATAGATATCGCTTTGTTTTATACACATTCACCTCACTAGTCACCAATTAAAAAAAATAGTAAACCTAAAAACATCAACAATGTAGAGTTCATCTACCTAGATCTTCTCTGGCTTATCTAAACCAGTTAGTCTCAGTTGAGGTTGTCAGTGGAAGGACAGGCGCACACAGAGTCGTGAGAACATAACAAGCAAGCACTTGTGCTTAAAAAAAGCTTCATTTAAAAAGACTCCTTTAGTAGCTTTAAGCTGAGACAAGGCTCTATTTGTCACATGCTGCCTGCGCTCTACTGCATGCATACGGGTTTAATCGTCTATTCAAGCGATGCGATCGTGTTCCGTCTCCTTTAACGAGCTCTAGTTAATGCCATCACCATGGAGATGAGCGCTTCTGTATCTCACCGTCCTTCCTAACTGGAGACCGAGTGATGTAAACGCATGTGTACATGTACAAACACTAAAACAACACGATACTGAACTTTTTGTCTGGTTCTGGAGGTCAACTGAGAAAACAACCAACTGGTAACATCAAGGTCATGGGTTTGACTTCCAGAGAACACCTGGAATACACTGCAAGTATATAAGCAGGGCTCAAAAATAAAAAGTGCCTGATGGCCAGGGGCCGGAGCGAATGATACTGGGGAGAGTTGTTGTCACAAAAGTTTATCATTTGCATGTTTTAAGTCTTACAAATGTAAACATTTTAGTCACTTAGAAGACAGCAAAGAAAACTCAGTACTAGAATTGTGTTCTCTTCAATGTCTTATCACACTTGAATAGACAATTACACACTTATGTCAAAATGCTCATCTTGGCAAGTATCGTCAGTTATGTTTTAAGTTAGCAATAACAGGAAAGAAATCAGATCTGCTGTACATACCTGATGTTAACTTTACATAAGATAGTGGTTTTTGCTGTGGTATTGAAATTGGCATTGTAAATGCATTTCAAAACAATGGTGTCATAACCTTATTAATTCAAATGTTTTATTTAATTTTTCATTTTATTAATTTTTGTTGCAGAGCTAGTACAATTTTGACAGAGCAAGTTAAACTCTAAACCACTGGCCTGACCGGGTCAGTAGAAGTATTCCCTAATGTTGAGTCCTAATAAACATCCATCAAACACACATATATGTCATCTGGATATACTAGATCATCATCCATTAGTGACTGTGTCACTCTGCTTTTGGATTATCGTCTTTCTCAGTGAAAGCTATTATTTGTTGGAACACTATCAGAAGACAAGGATTTGCACATCTATTGACATTTTTAAATTGAAACTCAAATCTTATTTAAAAATCAACTCAACTCTGTAAACACTGACATAGTTATGGAGTGGCTCTGATATGATGTGTATAAGTATTATTGTATTGTATGTTTTTGTGTTTAACTGCAATTATGACTACCTGCCAAGGGACCGCGGATGAAAACTAGCCATTGGCTAAATTCGGTACAATGCATGACATGGAAACATTTATGTTAAAATTGTACATGGTCCCTTTTTCAAATACATTTTAATAATAATAATACATGTAAATCGTCTTTCTCAGTGAAAGCTATTACTTGTAGGAACACTATCAGAAGACATAAGGATTTGCACATCTATTGACATTTTTGTTCCTGAGGCTACACAGCGAAAAAGGTTGTGGGTTCAATTCCCAGGGAACACACATACTAACAAAAAAAAAGTATAGTCTGAATGCACTGCAAGTCGCTTTGGATAAAAGTGTCTACTAAATGCACATGGGTGCAATATTCCAAGGAAAATCTGAAATTATACGCATTTATAAACACTACATTTCAAAGACACAAAAAACTATACCAACAGTAGAAATACTCCAACTCTCTACATTTAGTTATCCTGAGACAGAAAGTAATGTGATAGGTGAAATATATGATCTAAAAAATCTATAAAAACCTTTCTGGCAGTGTCATCATTACAAAGGTCAAATATTTGACATCTTTGGCCCCCTTGCAAGGTCACTCTATTCTTGAATCTCCTCTATGCTAGACATCTCATATATAAAGCGAATAAAGTTCACATAACACTAAGATCAGCTGTAAACCCAATGTTTTATTCAATATTTTATTCATTTTTGGAGCTGCGATGGATGACTGGGCTTTGTGCATCACTGATTGGCGAGTGACCATACACCTGTCCTGCACTCAACAAAGTTGTCAGCTAATGAAAACTGACGTTAAAGTTATAATTTTATATGACTCAACTTAAAATCCATAAACAAAATTATTAATCAAAACCAGCTCTCTGTTATCTGAGCATTTTCATAGCCAGCAGTAAAAAGATGTTAACCATCTAACCTCACGAGACCAACTGTTGCCTGAGCCTTAAGATAACAAGCAAGCAAAAGACGTGTGCGATTTATTAACTACTTTACAGATTATTGAAAACAAATAGTGTACACTTCATCGGTCACAACCCGTTATACTAATATCGTGGCTCGCGCACATTTAGCTTAGCGACTATTAGCTACCATTCCTTCTGCACGAGATGATAAATACCGATAAATTACGTTTCGCTTTCTTTTTTGGTTATAGCAATGTCATGTAATACGTATTCGTCCTATTAAACGGCTTTAGTTAAATGACTTTGGACAGTGAGGTTGCTTGGTAGTTCACTAGCGTGTTAGCACTTATTAGCCTTAACTCGGCTAACGTTAGCTGTTTCAGACACCACTCACCTGGTCTCTAATTTTGAGGACCACCATGTTCGATGCTCTCTTTGGATCTCATGCAGAACTAAACGGATATTTTTCACCACCACCGCTTGAATGCTGAGGTTTTGTTGTCGGTAAATCTAGCGTTTTCAGTAGGCCTTGGGTTCCTACTTGCCACTGATGAGCAGGGGAGAAAACTCCATAACATTACCGCCACTGCTGCCTCGCAAAGAACGGATACGATGATTGGCTAGACAGTGGTGTAAGCGACAGTAAAAAGAACGATGATTGGTTAAAAACCGGATGGGGAGATGCTTGCTTGTGAACTGTGAAATGTTGCTGGATGTGTGTGCGTTCAACGCGTTGCAGTTTAACAGTAGGTGTCAGATCTGTAAAGGAAGAAGTGCGTGTTTCTCTATTGCAAAGTGACTTCCACTTGACTTTTTAACAATGTTGGTGAATACAAAATGCTTTACAACGAATACAAATTTACAGTGATGGTTCATTGAGATTATATATCAGGGTTACAGTTGTTTTAACTGTTTCTATTTGTATGACTAATGCAGGAGTTTTAACACTTTTTAATGCCATTTCCTATTTCCCTCTTTCCTATTTCTATAGCCTACACATATTGTTAAACATGCAAACTTGGTAATTTTAAAAATAGTGCTTAATTTTGAGGAATAAAATACAATTTAACACAATGTAAGTTGTTTCCCTTCTGATTCTAGAGTAAAAAAAATGAAGGTATCAAGATAATGGAAAATTATATTTGTTAATATAGTATAATTAATGATAACATTATTATCCTAATGACCAACTAAATGTCACTGTTAGCTACAGTTTTTAAAAGCGCATGGCAGTATAAAACTTTCACATTTTTCTCAAGTGACTCAATTCTATTATAGGCCTTTGTAACAACATGTAAAATGTATATCTAAAATTTCAGCGAACTTGGAATATATTAATGTAGCACTTTTCCTCATTGTTTCTTTACTTAGTGTTACAGGAAATACATAGAAATGTTTACATAGGTCTGTGCAGAAAACAATGAAACCGGTTTCTTGTATTGTTCCTTAAAAGGAACAGCTCATCCGCTGATAGTTGCTATAGTAGACTAAATGAAGGCTGTGATAGAAAGTTGTGTTAGATAAGAAATAGGCCTAATGGGTAGTCTAGATTCTGTTTATAACTTAAAACAAGCTGACAACTTCTCTCAATATAAATATAGCAACTTGACAACTACATTTTTTTTAATGAAGAGAGCGAGAGAATAAGCCAACATTAATTTGGACAGAACGAGGCTTGGAGTTGCTTTAAACTTATGCCGAGTTTACACTACACGATTTTCAAAGTCATCGGATCACTGCTGTTTTCACACTGCACGACAATCTGGGGTCGCAGTCAGTCGCTGCTGTTTTAACATTGCACGATGGACCGGCGACAGGAGGTTTCACACTGCATGACTTTACAATAGGAAGAATCGCCGACAACTCTGTCTGCTCCACAAACTAAAGCCAAACGTACACGAGAAGTGAATGGAATAACGCAAGATCACGCTGATATTTTGGTCTATAAGTCCTAGCCGATCACACAATAATTAACAAAGATGACTTGTTACCAAATATACTTCTGCTAGGACATTTTTATATACACATATCTAACTTGAAAGTGAAACCAACATGTTGTGCATTTTACAATGAGTTTATTTCTTATAGCCTATAAAAGCCCTCAAAGTGATGAAAAATAAAAATGCAATAAATCTTTTGTCCTTTATAGAAGAATATTATTTACAGGGAAAACCCTAGCCCCTTCTTCATCTTCATGTAGCCTAACTTATCTGTATATTCTAATGCCAAAATGTATGCAGGTTGTTTGTAAATGATGGTTAATCACTTTGTAAAAAAAAGAAGAAAAATGTCCTCCCCGAGCTCCCTGCTGCCCTGTATCTTCCTCTCTAGTATGCTGTAGGTCTTCACTGATAGTTTTCAGTCAGAACTCATTCACAAAGCAGGATTGTGAATCGCCGACATCTCCAGATATTTAGCATGCCAAATATTTCCTGGGTGTCGGCGATGACCTCAGATCGCGTCTTTGGTAATTCACACTGCGCGATTGTCACTCGTGTGAACGAGCACCGACTTGCCTCCGATATCAGGCATTTGTCGGCGATTTATCAAAACCTGTCGGTGAGTGAAAAAATCTGGCTAAAATCGTGCAGTGTGAACTTGGCATTAAGATGGGTGTTAAGTAATTGAAATACAAAGAGTCAATTTCATTGTGGTGCACCAGATGACGCAAAAGGCGTATTTAAGACTTTGAAAATACTTCACAGTAGGCTATCTGTTTTCCTGTGTCTAATGCACCGCATTCAGCGCTAAATAGATACATAACTGGCATGGCTACCCGTGATTTACATAAACATGTATGCATTTAAACCATTTAAATAAGTATTAAATAAAATAAATCTTAGTTTAAAATGTTGCTGCTTGCTCTCTAGAAAATAACAGCCTAATCCACATCAGTTATGTTGTTGGAATGTATAGGCTATGACTAATGATCATTATCGCAACATCTGCGCTTACAAAGTGTAAAAGTTTGCTACAATGTGAAGTAGTGAGTGTACACCTTGTGTAAATGTGCTGTCCCCTCAAAATAACTCAACACACAGCCATTAATGTCTAAACCGCTGGCCACAAATGTGAGTACACTCCTAAGCGAAAATGTCAAAATTTGGCCCAATTAGCCATGTTCTCTACCCGGTGTCATGATGTGACTCATTAGTGTTACAAGGTCTCATGTGTGAATGGGAACTAGCCGTGTTAAATTTGGTGTTATCACTCTCACTCTCTCATACTGGTCACTGGAAGTTCAACATGGCACCTCATGCCAAAGAACTCTCTGAGGATCTGAAAAAAAGAACTGTTGCTCTACATAAAGATGGCGTAGTCTATAAGAAGATTGCCAAGACCCTGAAACTGAGCTGCAGCACGGTGGCCAAGACCATACAGCGGTTTAACAGGACAGGTTCCACTCAGAACAGGCCTCGCCATGGTCGACCAAAGAAGTTGAGTGCATGTGCTCGTATGAAACGTATAGAGTAACAGACGCATGAGTGCTGCCAGCATTGCTGGGTGGGGGGGGGTCAGCCTGTCAGTGCTCAGAACATACGCCGCACATTGTATCAAATTGGTCTGCATGGTTGTCGTCCCAGAAGGAAGACTCTTCTGAAGATGATGCAAAAGAAAGCCCGCAAACTGTTTTCTGAAGACAAGCAGACTAAGGACGTGGATTACTGGAACCATGTCCTGTGGTCTGATGAGACCAAGATAAACTTATTTGGTTCAGATGGTGTCAACCGTGTGTGGCGGGAACCAGGTGAGGAGTACAAAGACAAGTGTGTCTTGCCTACAGTCAAGTTTGGTGGTGGGAGTGTCATGGTCTGGGGCTGCATGAGTGCTGCCGGCACTGGCGAGATACAGTTAATTGAGGGAACATGAATGCCTACATGTATTGTGACATACTTAAGCAGAGAATGATCCCCTCCCTTCGGATACTAGGCCGCAGGGCAATGTTCCAACATGATAACAACCACTGCCTTGCTAAAGAAGCTGAGGGTAAAGGTGATGGACTGGCCAAGCATGTCTCCAGACCTAAACCCTATTGAGAATCTTTGGGGCATCCTCAAATGGAAGGTGGAGGAGCGCAATGTCTCTAACATCCACCAGCTCTGTGATGTCATCATGGAGGAGTGGAAGAGGACTCCAGTGGCAACCTGTGAAGTTCTGGTGAACTCCATGCTCAAGAGGATTAAGGCTGTGTTGGAAAATATTGGTGGCCACACAAAACACTGACACTTTGGGCCCAATTTGGACATTTTCACTTAGGGGTACTCTCTTTTGTGGCTAGCGATTTAGACTTTGATGGCTGTGTGTTGAGTTATTTTGAGGGGACAGCAAATTTACACTGTTATACAAGCTGTACACTTATGACTTTATATGGTAGCAAAGTGCACAAAGTGTAATTTCTTCAAAAAGTCCATTGATGATGTGACAGTCACTAAGACCATCTCCACACATGCAAACCAGAAGCCATGGATGACAGCAAAGGTTTGTGTGCCGTTAAAGACCAGAGATTAAGCTTTCAGATCAAGAGATAAAGCAGCCCTCAAAACAACAAGAGCCAATCTGTCCTGTGGCATCAAAAATGCGAAATGGTCATATGCTCAAAAAACCAATGATCACTTCACAGACAGCAGAGACACATGGAGCCTGTGACAAGCCATTCAGAACATCACTATAAGCCTCCGCCACAGGCCTTTGATGCTGAAAACACATCCCTCCCAGATGCACTCGACCATTTTTATTCACGGTTTGAAACGCAGAATTACACAAATGCACAAAAACTGCACACCTCCCAACGACCAAGCGCTCTGTCTGTCTCCAGCCGACGTAAGGAAGACCATATCTAAGATTAACCCACGCAAGGCTGTGGGTCCTGACAACATACCTGGCCGTGCACTGAAAGACTGTGCTGAACAGCTGACAGATGTCCTAACAGATATCTTCAACACCTCGCTGAGCCAGGCAGTCATCCCCACATTTCTCAAATCCATGACAATAGCAGTACCTAAGAAATCACCTGTGACCTGTCTAAACGACTACTGTCCCATAACACTGACTCCAATCATAATGATCCTACCACCAGGATGACTGTACCGGAGCATCAAAGCCCGCTCCGCCAGACTACTCTACAACTTTTTCCCCCAGGCTGTGAGAGCCCTGAACTCAAATCCCCCCGACCCTCTCTGAAACCCCATACAAACCCCCGACCTCCTGAAACATGGACCATCTCACAATCCCTCCCCCCAACCATACCACATCACAGGAAAAAACTGTCAAACTTTTTTGTGCAATTCAAAGTGTGCTACACAGGTGAGTGGGTCTGTACAAGCCATCTGTAGAAACACACTGTCCTCTATTTGCACTAGACACTTTTCACACACTACTGTGTGTACTTAACCCCACAAAAGACTCAGTAATATATGTATATTTACATGCTCATGCACTAAAATCTATTTTACACTCACCCCCAGCCAGCTGCTTGACTCACGATGTTCTCCTGGCACATGTACAGTATTTGCAAAGCATTTGTACAGTTTGTATTTGTTAGTTTCATGTATAGGTAACCATTTTTATATATAACATTTGTATAGTCAAAATCTGTCAGTATGTTAGTTCTGTATAGGTTTGTACTGTTTTACACTATTGTTGTAAGTCTGTATTCATGAAGCACTGTGGTCCTGTGAGTCACGACATTTCGTTCCACTGCATGTCCACACATGTAGCGGAATTACTATAAAGCTCAACTTGAATATGATGAAAATATAAAATCGTCATGGCCGCCAGTCCCCTGATCCGCCAGGGCCATCCGAGCTCCCTGCTCCACCAGTGGGTCCCGGAACGGGCGACGCCCTGGAGGCCTCCTGTCCTGTCTCCGTGTCCCTTGAGGCCTCCAGAGCGCCCACTCCCCTCCCCGATGGATGTTGTACGGTGCGGGACGTGCCTGTTGGGAGGGGGGAGGTGGGTAATGTCAGTCCTGTCTCCCTGTGTCCTATGATTTTCCTCCCTCATGTTTCCAAATCCCTTTAATGCCCAAGTAATGTACCCCAAATAACATTTCACAAACTATGGATAATTAATAGTGGCAGTAAATAATACAATGGCAATGCTATAATAAAATTATATATGTGCAATTATATATTATATACAGTGTTGGGGAAAGTTACTTTTAAAAGTAATTCATTACAATATTGCGTTACTCCCTAAAAAAGTAACTAATTACGTTACTTAGTTACTTTTTATGGAAAGTAAAGCGTTATATTACCATTGCGTTACTTTCGCGTTACTTTTTAAATATGAGCAGGACTTGATTGTTTGTTTTTAATACAAGAAGTTCTATTTATAGCAAATGTAAAAGCACTTTCACACCAAAAAGTGTAATTAATAAACCTCAGGCTGAAGGAAAAGTAAATTCACGTCTGTAGAATGCAGGAGAAGTTCAACACTCTTCAGCAATAAAAAAACAAAACAACGAAGCACAATTGTTAGTTTATTTAAAGTATTTTTTTGCTTATGAATATGGTTGAACTGGATCATCAAATGTCATCAGCAAACTCATTGGTTAATAAAATGAGATTAGATATATTTGTGTTGTTTAACATTTAATTATTGCAGGTTTGCGTCATATTCTGAGTTTGCATTTCACTGTTTTAATACATTTTGATGAATACTGAATCAGTTTTTTGAGAGTGGGATGAATTAATACACATTTAAATTTAGTCTAGAACTACAGTAAGATCATGTTCACACAGCGCATTGTCAGTCAATAAATGGAAAAAAAGTAACTCAAGTTACTTTTTTGAAAAAGTAACTCAGATATTTTCTAGTAAAATAAAAAGTAATGCGTTACTTTACCAGTTACTTGAAAAAAGTAATATTATTACGTAACTCGCGTTACTTGTAATGAGTTACCCCCAACACTGATTATATATATACAAAATGTGCTATTTGTAAACATGTATTGTTTAAATATGAAATGATACATGATTTTATATACATTATTTTAATAAAAATGTAGGCCTATTATTGTTAACACCCATGTAATTATAATTTATATTATTGTTGTTCACTGCATTCAGGACAGAAACGGAATTTTAGGTGGTTAACAGGCAGGTGGTTAAGTGGGCGAGGAAGAGGCTCTGATCAAAGTTAGACTGTCAAAACCAAACATTTGTTTGTCATTTATTGACTGCACAGAGACTGAGTTAGAGTAAGTTAGCCAGGACTGTGTTAAGGACTTATGATCGTATTAGTGTATGAGAGCTGACGTTTGATTGAGTGGCAGCTGAGCTTTAGAAAGTTAGACAAATCTTAGCTAACATTAGTTTGACAGATAGCTTGTCAGTTTAGCTTAGCCTTGACAGGGACGTGTTATACCTCTCTCGTATCAACCACTGGGCTTTAACTGTGGACTAACGCAGGTGAATGCTTCATAGTTAAAGAACACTGTCGGGTAATGGTTAGTTTGTAAGCTTAGTTTATTTGAGCACAAAGCTAACCTCTAACCCAAGGCAGCGATTAGCCTGCTAGCACAGAGGAAAACCACAAACTAACCACGAATCTGTTTGGGAATTATGAGCACCAGTAATATTTATGCAAGTCGCAAACGGAGGAAACCTGTCCAGAAAAGGTAATAAATCATTGTTTTACTAAGGCCATGCTTAGTTAAACCTATGTAACGACTCAGTTTACAGTAACGTTACTGTGGGTTAGCCTGTTTAACGTTAAATATACCAAAGTTAATGATATAAGGCAGAATAACTCTCATTGTATAGGGAATTTGTATTTATAGTTATCTGAATATTATTCAATTTGATCGAACTTTATTAGTGAAATTATGTTATATCGCTACACTTTCTCCGATATAATGTAACTTAGTCAGGCTCTTTTAGTGAGTTGCCTAGCTACGTTAGACTTCTGTCTGACTTCTAACTTAATGAACTATTAGTTTGTATTTGCATTTTGCCACATGACAAACTAAACTAAACATTAGAATTTTCCATAATGTGTCTTGGTTGCAATGTAATGATTTCTTAATTTGGAATATTAGAATGATTGACTAATACAATGTTCAAATAAATGTTCAAATGACCTAAGATTTGTTCATTGTGCTCAAGGAAAATACAGATCTTCTCACGGGTGAAATTATTACAGCTTGTATAAAGATATAGGTGTTTAACATTATTTTATATTCAAAATGTAAGAATTATTATTTATTTTTTTACCAAACCTGTTTGCGATTGATTATGAAAAAAAAGACCAAATAAAAAAAATAACGACAATAGGTAACAGGGTTGTAAATTAAGTATTAACGACAAATATTATTTTCAACAGATGGCCTGCGTCCAAATGTGCATACTATCCACCCTAAATTCTATGTGATATTAGTCGTTTTCAATACTATTTAGGGCAGGGATGATAGGTGTTTAACTTTTTTTCTATTCATTTGTGCGACACTTTTACCAAAATATGGGCCATAAATACAGTCTGAAGCTGGGTTGGGAAACTCTGGCCCTTGAGATCCACTTTCCTGCAAATTTTAGCTCCACCCTTAATCAAACACACCTGAACAATCTAAGTGAGGTCTTCAGGAATACTATAAAGTTACAGACAGTTGAGTTTGATCAGGATTGGAGCTAAACTCTGCAGGAAAGTGGTTGTCAAAATAAAAACCTAACCTACCCGAAAAAGTACCACAGTTCCGAATTAAGCATTAACAAAACTGTCACTCTTTAGGGATAAGCTAGCTGATATGATATGGGTCTGAGTTTACTAGCTGTTGCTACACCTCTGAAGGTCAAATTTCCTTCCCAAGACTCAATACTTACTTTCCTATCAGTTGTAGATGTTGTTTTTTATGGGATTGTTTGACAGTAAAAAAAAAAAATTTCTTAATGTAAACACACTTTTGGGAAATACTTTATTAAATGTGAAACTTACAGGTTGGTTGGCTGGCTGTCCTGTCATATTCTGAAAATTACAGTAAATCTGAATATATTCTCCTTTTTTAGTGTGCAGCAGTCTCCTCCTGAATGTGTCAAATCAAATCCTTCCAAACGACATCGGGACCGGCTGAATGGAGAGTTGGACAGGTTGGCCAGCCAGCTTCCTTTCACACGGGAGGTTATATCCAAGCTGGACAAGCTCACCATACTGAGGCAAAGTGTGAGCTACCTGCGGGCCAAAAGTCACTTCAATGGTAATGCATGATAAACAGAAGTTGTTTCATTGTGGTATTGGTGTCCAATTTCTGACTGTACATACATTTATGGATGTAATAGTCTCACTTAGTTGATGCAAATTTGAAAGATTATTGTGTTTTCTACAAAGTTCTGTCATATTTTAGTAGCTTGTTGACTACAGTCATTTTAATGACAACATCCAAAGGCAACACTTTTCTCCCTGTGACTGATTAAAATTTGTACATTTCAAATCAATTTAAGTAGTTAGAAAACCAGCCCCAAATTCTAAAGAACATCAAAATGTGCATGTTTGTTTCCTTATATGAGTGCCTGCCACATCTCGAGGCTGTTTATTTTATACTTCCCCCTCAGTGGGAAAGAAGGGGAGCCCTTTCAAACAACAGGATGCCACTGTGGTGCGTGAGATCCTGTGGAAAGTAAAATATAAATTTGTTATCATGCGTAACTTTTCGGTGGAAGTCTGGTGAGAACTGCAACAACAGCATTTTCTTTCAAAGAGCAACAAATGCAATTGTTTCGACAAGTAAAATTCACTTAATGATCACCCCGAGGCTGGTTCAGTAATACTGGAATATGTTGTTGAAATCATTATCATAAGAAGTTTGGCTCTTGGCAACAGGCTTTTGCCCTCAACATTAAGATATGGAAGTAGGACAGGGCAACTTTCCTCCTTTTGTTTGCGATAGATTGAGTGCTTATCACGGGACACCCTCAGCAATTTTATCTCGGGAATGGGATGACCCATATTTGGATAACACAAGGAATATGGAAAAGAAATTGCTTTGTAATGTTTTAATAATAGAAAAATGTGGCCGGATGGTTCTGTCTTCTGTTGGGATGGATGTTTTTTTTTTTTTCTGCAGCTAACCAAAATATTTAAAGTGTGTATGAATCACAAACTTCAAGGCACTGTTGATAACTTGGTACTTGAAAAGCTATATTATATAGTGCTATAGAGTTACAGTATATAATGCACATAGTAAGAATGAGCAGATGGCCCAGAGACAACCCTAAGCATTATTCAGTTCTGCTGATTTAATCTAGCTATTTAAAATAAATAATGCAGTTGTACATCCTTATTGAGATTTATTAAGGCATCAGTCCAAGTTCTGTTAAGCAAGAAGCTGTCAAGTGAAAAATACCCAGAACCATTTTCCAGGGAAGTTACTCAATCATTATTCAGGGAATTGGGCAATATGAAACATATATACCAGGAATAGCCTGATATTTCCTAGCTCATGTTCTTCCCTCTATGCTGACTAATGCAGACATGTGGTGAGGTGGCCGGCATTGAAGGGAATCCATGAGAAACAGGCTAAGCAGGAATGCTGATTCTTGCTTGTGTGTTTTGTGTGTAATTACTCCTACTGTCTGGGACTAGTGCTGGGGAGGGTCTGAGTTTGCGTGAGTAACTGACTCGTTGACCTCTTGACTTTGGTGAAAAGTTTCAATACAAAAATATTTGATAGTTACTGCTACTGAATCCAGGAGCAGACTTTGACCTGGGGTGCTGTGTGTAGCATCAAAGACCCTGCCAAGGCTTAATGTGAACCAGTGTGTGGGGATCTTTATGGCCAGACATTGACAGACGTTGCATGAGAAGACTTCAGAAAGACCATTTGAGATATGATCTTAATGTTTTACTGCACACACTTCCAAATCCAGGGGGTTGTTGACACATTGGCTATTGATCAGCTTTTAATCCATTAATGTAATGTCGTCTAGTAAGTGCAGGCAGTAGATAGATTCATTATTATTATCAATATAAATGCATTTGCCTGGCAGAATCAGAGTACTTTTGTGTCTTCTTTCCATCGTTAAGAGTTAATGTACAGTTCATACGCTTGAAGAATCTAAGTTCACAATTGATATATTTTATCAATTATTTAGCTAGTCCTATAATTGGGTCACATTTGTTAAATTAATTTTTTTAATCTATTCAAAAATATATTTATTTGATTTCTACAATAAATATGGCTAATCTATGATGTTAGGGTGAACTGTCCTGTAATCATAATCAAGAAAAAAAAAACATTTTAAATGAATAATTCTTTTTTCAATAATTAATTTTACCTTAAAGTATGTCACATGTGCTTAACTAGATTTAATATATATATTATTTTTTATTATGGGCACACTCATTTATTATTGACCCAGTGTGTGTGTTTTTACAGATACTGCCCTCTCATTGCCGTTGCATGTCATAACCATTCCATGAGCAAACATATCATGTCATGTGTGCCAAGCACAAGTGTATTGTTAACCAGTGGACATTATAATTTGCTTTCTGTTTTTGGTAGTTCAGATGCCAACAGCTCCACGTTTCAAGTTGCCTTTGTTATACATTATTTTAACTTACCTCTCACAATCATTATTGACACAGGACATTATTTACAATACAAGAAGTTTAGCTCTTGTTTGATTATGCCTGATCAAGTACCCTCATATGATATTATTACATATTATGAATTGTTATCCATAACTTCCTTATGTCTTTGATAAAGAATGTTTAGTATCTGTTTTAGCTAATGTGTGGAGCCACTTTAATGTTTGTTTGCTGTTGCAGTGACCCTGAACTCAAAGAACTCCAACCAGCTTGCAAATAACACTAAACCACATATTCAGGAGCTGCCAGAGGGAGAATTGTTGCTACAGGTGAGCTCATGTGTCCTGTGAAACTTTAATATTTGAATCAAACAACACAGAAGAGTCAAAAACAAAACAAAATTGATTCTATTAACTTGCAGTATAACTTCTTTTTTGTATAGGCTATAAATGGCTTTGTGTTGGTGGTCACCTCCAATGGCACAATTTTCTATGCTTCCTCCACCATTGAGGACTACTTGGGATTCCATCAGGTTTGTACTGGTTTGCATATATATTGTGTTGGTAAAAGGAACTGCAGCCCAAATGGTTTATGCATTTCTGAAATGGTCTTATGACACCTTCTATTCAAGAAAGAACAAACAATCCATGTTCTGTTCGGTGCAGTGCACACATTTCTTCTCCGTTTAGTGAATCTACTCTCTCAGAAGCATTTATGGTTCATTACATTAAGCATTATGCACTTGATTTAACACATTTTACTTTATGATTCAGTTGTTGTTGATGTGAAAAACCAGTGGAAAGATATCTTAACCAGTCTTTTAGATTCCTCATTGCAGCTTTAGAATTTATTACGTGTTAAATTCCAGCTTCTTCCCATAAACATGATGTAGTTGCAGCGTGCTTCAGAAACCCTCCACCTTCCCCAGCTCCACATGTATAGATCTGCATCGGGGTGATTCATGTATGCTATGGGGGTTATTTCCTATGTTATATGTGCAGCAGCAGTATTTCTTACATGCTCACAGCGGCATGATGTGAATGTATTGGCAGTAGCAAGTATTGGTACTTGCTCTGCAGCAGCAGCTTAGCAGATCTATTCCAGATCAAAGACCAAACACATTAACATTGTCATGTACCATTTACATTACCATGCCAGTCCCTCTGAGAGTTGTCGTGAAAGAACTTGGATTAGTATGTTTGGGTGCCAGACAAAGCAGGATCTGGGCACATTTAGATAAAAACAGGTCCTTATTTCAGCATTGAGATTCAGATTTCTTAATTCAGTTTGGTGCATTTTCTAACTGTAATGAGCAGCTGTAAATCTACTTAGAGTGAAGCCGATGTGATTGTTTTGCAGTCGGATCTCATCCATCAGAGTGTTTACGAGCTCGTTCACACTGAAGACCGGGCTGAGTTTCAGAGGCAGCTCCACTGGGCGCTCAACCTCAGCTGCACCCCAGACACCGGACAGCTAGTGCAAGGTAGAAAATAACTAAACATCTCTCCAGACAGATCATGAGCAGACCTGGGCATTGTGCCTGAAAGATTCTGTCCCCATTCCATCAACACAAAGAGTCAAAGAAGATGGAATGCATGTGTCTGCAAACAAAGTTCTATTGTGAGAGACAAAATGTCCTAGCATACAATTTTCAGGAAATAAATCCATTTATTGATTTTAAAACAATACAAATAATATTTTTTTATTTACTTCACAATGGATCTGAAATATTGTCATTGTTCAATTTTATAAGATATCCCTTGTGTCTATTTACATTAAGTGCAAATAGCCTGCCTTGATGGCAAAGGCTATTTATACTAACTCCACCCACCAACGTGTGATTGGTCTCGTCAAGATTACAAAAGACTGTTGGTGTTTGTCAGCTCCGGTGGCGCAGAAGGTAAAATGTGTATCGTACTCATTTTGACGCGATCGACCCAGGTTCGAATCCGCCTTTTGGCCAACTCCCTTTTCAAATCTCATATCGCATTGGAAAGGCATTTATTTTCAAGAAAAATTAAGGATATAATCAAAAAGTTTAAAATAAAGTATTGGTTAGGGTAGGTGTAGGGACAGCTTTATTGTCTCACTAAGGAGGCATTCATTTAATATTTTGATTTAAAATTAACATTTACCCTCAATAAGTTATTACTGCATACTTTTTTTTTATAATGTACTACAATACTGAGGTGCAGATCATTTCCACCATTTGCAATAAGTAGTATAAATAGCAGAAAATTCCTGCTATTTTAACACACTGTAAATAGAATCTATAGCTATTTGCACTTAGTGTAAATAGCATATCACAAAAAAATGCTGCTATTTTCACTTAGTGTAAATAGCATCTATCGCTATTTACACTTAGTGCAATAGCTATGTTTTTAACCAATACCCTACTAGATTTCAGAAAATCTAAATAGTTCACAAGATGGTTTGGAATTATATGTCCGCTTGAGGATTCAGATTCGTTTGTGTAACAGCCTCTAATGACTGGTGTTCAAAGGCTGTGCCAGTTTGCTCTGGTTTCAGTTTGGGCTTTTTATTCTCAACCAAGCTGGATCAGTTTTCATTAGAGATCTAACACTTGGCAGTTTGAAAGGCCTGTTATTGTCAGAGCTATATACACAGGACAGCTGTTCCAGACAGTGCACACACTTAGCAATAATCCAGCCATCAGCAAGGACACTACCGCCAATGAGTTATATAAATGCTTACACAGCAAGGGCCGAAATTCTGCCACCGATGCAGGGGTATTATCTTCCTGTTTTTTTTTATTTTATATAATCTTAGACCGTTTTGTATTTAACTATGCTTTTCTCTATACTCAGGTTTTGTTTTGTTTGTTTTTGTCAAGCTTCTCAGGATGCACGGTTGCCTCAGACATACTACAGTCCAGAGCAGTTGCCACCAGAGAACTCCACCTTTCTGGAGCGAAGTTTTGTTTGTAGGTTAAGATGTCTTTTGAACAACTCCTCTGGCTTTCTTGTAAGTTGAAAATGATCATCAATGCATTAAAGTGAACAAATACATTCAAATATAGATTTTCAATATTCACTCCTGACACATTTTGTAAATCTTTTACTGTAAGAGATTTTAATTTTTTGATTTCTTTAGGTGGCAGATGAAGAAGATTATCTTGCTTTTACATTATCTTGCTAACCATATTTATATAGATTACCTGAATTCATTATTACCAGTGCTCGCAAGACAGGAAAAACATTTTACACAAATGTTTACATCACAATTCTATCTATAATTATTTAAATAGCATTATTGCTGGTAGATGTTGAAATCTGAATGCTTTGACAATGTGAAGGGAGATTTTAAAATAGAAAAACAGAAGATTTAATTTTGGATGCCTGTAAACAAATGTGTAAAGAAAAGAATACACAACACATGCAAGGCTGACATTATTTACAGTATCAACCAAAGCTTAAAGGAAGTCAAACTCTAGTCAGAGCTCTCCTATGAATATAGTTTAAGAAGTACAAATTATATAGCATAACAGACTGAAAGCTGAAACTGTCTACAAACAAGTTTGAATGGAGTTTGTTCATTGAGCTGAATTAATTGCATAAAGTGTGTAAGAAATTATGAATAATGAGGGATTTTAAAACCGTGTGAAACCCTGGAAAAAAGTGTGAAACCTCGAAAACCCTGTAATTAAGTATTTTTGCTGCAAACAACCTTGTATTGTACATCCCGTTTGTTTAGGAGTAATTATGATAATGTGATAATCTAGAATGAGGGCTTAAATTACTGAAATTATATTGTGTTTACAAAGTAATTCCATGCACAACAAAATATACTTTTGTTAGCTTTGTTTTGAACTAATATTAGGATGCTCCATGATGGTAAGACTATAATGAGTCATGTGTTATAATGTTAAGATCATATCGGTTCATTTTTAGTTCATGACTTCCGCACAGCTTGGAGTTATGTTTCTCAGTTAACTGCCTCTGCTGGATCATTAAAAAAAAATTCCATACTCGGAATTCCTGCTCTGCGTTAACCCATCCAAAGTGCACACAAACATCAGTGAACACACACACTGTGAACACACACCCAGAGCAGTGGGCGCTGTACTTTCACCCCCCCCCCCCCCCCCTACAATTCCTGCCGGCCCGAGACTCGAACTCATAACCTTTGGATTACGAGTCCGACTCTAACCATTTGGCCACGACTTTCTACATCCCATCTCAAAAGCTACCTTTATCAGACTTTTCAAACAACACAAAAGATATTTCGAAGAATGTTGGTAAGCAAACAGTTGAGGGTAGCCATTGGCTTCCATATAATTTTTTTCCATACTATGAAAGTCAATGGTTTGGAACAAATTGAGGGTGAGTAAATGATGACAGTTTCATTTTTTGGGTGAACTATCGATTTAAGCACTACTTAGCACTTTATTAGAACTTTAATCAGTCTTTTAGTATAATCAGCTCATACAACTATTCTTAAATCATGTATCTTGCTTATATATTGGGTTCAAAGATAGGTCACACAGTCTTGCTTATCTCATAAAGGAAGTGATCATAAGATAGCAAGGCCTTGTGTGATATCATGAGAAGGCCCAGATGGAATCACATTTTCTGTGCTAATTTATGGGTAAAATTAACAAAATGTATTTACATAGGGTCAAACGTGTTAAATATATGGCTTGTATTTTTATAGGCCGTGAACTTTCAGGGGCGTTTGAAGTTCCTTTATGGGCAGAATGAGAGGACAGCAGATGGGGAACCCATCCCTCCACAGCTGGCTCTGTTTGCCTTGGCCTGCCCTCTGCAGTCGCCTTCCATACTGGAGATCAGCACCAAGAGCTGCTTTTTCAAAACCAAGCATAAGCTGGATTTCACGCCCACCGCGTGTGATGCAAAGTAAGACATATAAGCTCCTATCAATATGTGTGAAGAAAAACTCCTGGATTTGTTCTTTGTTTGTTTTTCAGTTTAGTTTGTTTCAGTTGACTTGTAGAGGCAATTTAATCTCATTTGATTTGTAAAATGTTCAAAATAAAGTTAAACGTTAAAGATGAATGACCGTAGCACAATATATATATATATGTGTATATTTTAAATGATTGGCTTGTGATTTGGTGCAGTATTCCTCTGCATTCTCACCATCAGTATCTCTCACATTCAAAGTCATGTGTTTTTTGTTTCTCCACAGAGGGAAGATTGTTCTTGGCTACACAGAGGAAGAGCTGTGTTACAGTGGCTCAGGCTATCAGTTCATCCATGCAGCTGACATGCTCTACTGCGCCGAGAACCACATACGGAGTAAGACTCCTTTAAATCAATGTGGATCAAGAAAATACACTCACCTCACTCGCTCCCACCACTGGGTTTCAACATTGCTTGTGTCAGAGAGTAGAGGTCTAACTGTTGTGGAAATAATTTCATTGCTCCTAAAGGGACCATTCGCGCAAAAATGAAAAATCACCCTCATGTTGTTCCAAAACTTTAAGATATTCAAAACACAAATTACCTAAGATTGGTTTTGTATTCTCTCAACATATTTATCTATTCATTAAAGTCCACACAGCTATAATTTTCACACTCCTAAAAGTACAAAAAGACATAATAAAATGACATGATCTCTTTATATGATGAACAGATTTAATTTAGGCTTTCATTCATGAATAAACATTGATCAACCCACATGCAACTCAAATATGCTTGTTCAAGGCATGCGAACCAATAATAAATATAATATGTCCATCAAACTGCCTTTGATCTTTTAAAAGGAGACTGCTATCAAAAGCATGTACTGTTATTAATATAAAGGGTAGCAAAATTAGTTGCTGATTTTTCAAATGAATTTAATAATATCTCTCCCCTGCAGTGATGAGGACAGGTGAAAGTGGGTTGACTGTGTTCAGACTGTTGACAAAACAGAACCTCTGGGTTTGGATACAGTCAAATGCCAGACTTGTCTACAAAAATGGCCAACCAGATTGCATCATTGCCTCACAGAGAGTCATCACGTATGTCCATTTTTGTCTTACATATTGAACAACCTGTAAATGTTTTCTTTGTCTTATTATAAGACAGTATTCATAGTAAAAATGCAATTACAGGTAATATTTTTCATAATATAATGATTAGGGTGTGCTGTGTGTCTAGCTTAAAGCCAGTATTAAATAGAAATTCTCCCTATTTATTTGCTAAGTGCATATTATTGATCTTATTGTAAATGATTCATCCATGCATATAATATTTGTAATTTTTAAAATTGCAATGAGACTGAAGTAGTGCCAGATCTTTTCTTCCGACATGCGTCAGAGTGTAATGGATCATGGAAAAAAGAAAAAGAAATAGGGCCGGACCTAGTTCTATCCATGGGTTGTGATTCAATTTTGAAATTGGATTTTGTGCCTTGGACTCAAAAACAGAGACTGAAGGTTCAAGGTCAAGGTTCAAGGTTTGTTTATTCGTCACATACTAAATTATACAGGGTATAATCAGAAGTGAAATGTAAATCAAGTCAGGTCCGCTCAGTGGACAGTGCAAAAAAATAATAAAAGTAACACAACACAAGAGCATATATATAAATATATAAAAAAGAGAAATAAAGAGTAAAATGTGCAATAGAATAAAAAAGTGCAAAACAAATAAGATGTGCAAAAACAGTATACTGGGACTTAATAAATAGTAATATGAACAGGGATGTGCAAGAGGGATGTGCAAACGGGTTGTGAAGAATGTGAAAATGCAGGGGTGGGGTTTAAGTGAATAATAGAAGTCTGGCGTACATTACCAGAGAGAAGAAAAATAACGTATTATTCAATATTCACTTAAATTGAGTAATGTCAATTTAACTTTTCAGTGAAACAACACTGAACACTGTCTGGTGACTTATGTTGGACTTCTCCAAACATAAAGTCTGCTTAACCCCCCCCCCCTCCCTTTTTTTGGATAAACGACTACAAATTCATATTCATATCCATTGCAATCATTACTTCCCTCACCTTTCAATTTTAAAATTAAGGTTCAGCTTTGAAAATCTCCCCTTGACTTACACAGTATATTTTCCTTAGTTGTCTAGCTTTATAATAAGTCATTCTGTCTTTTGTAGGAACGAGGAGGGTGAAGAGAACCTGAGAAAGCGTGCTATGATGCTTCCTTTCAGCTTTACTACAGGAGAAGCTGTTCTCTATGACACGAACCTGCCCAGATCTCGGGGTAACAACATACCTTCTGATACCACTGCTCTGGGTGACTGTACCCAAGCAAGAACCACTGGAACTGTAGACCCTCACTCCCTGCTGGGCTCCATGCTGAAGCAGGATGAGTCGATTTATGTGTGTCCTGCAGATGAGCGCTCTGTATCAGTACAGGGTTTAGAGAACAAGGATCTTGGTGGGATCTTCTCTAGTAACTGGCAAGAAAGTGCTCTTTCATTCTCTGAAAGCTCTCTTTTCAAACAAGAGCCAGTCGTTAACTCTGGAGGAGACGACAGCTGTGATATACTGAACTTCATGGGGAGTTTAGGGATCAGACCAGAAGATTCGGAGTTCCTTCAAGATGAACTGCTCCTCAGGATTGACCTCGGTGGTCAGAATGATGTGGCAGACCTCACAGATGGCATCTTCTCCTGTGTACAACACTCTCTCAGGACAAAGACAGACTGTATAATGTCTGGTGACAGTCTGAAGGAGAAGGAACTCGTCGGGAAGCCTATTCAGACCTTCACACCTCAACAGCGAGCATCTACATTACTCTTACAGGATTCGTGTGATCCTCTTGCATTAGTATCTCAGCAACAACAGATTACTTTTACAACAAAACCTCCTGAACCAAACACACAACATTTTACACAAATGCAAAGTTACAGTGAACTACAGGCCATACCAGATCTCCAAAGCAATCCTCATGGACACCAACACATAAGGTCTCAACCAAACAAAGGGACAGGAATCACAGCATGTGAACTTTCACATATAACATCCCAAAAACACCAGGTTCAGACGATGAGCCAACAGTCACAGTGCTCATACCTTCCACCTCTTCATCTGCTGGAGTGTAAAATACTCAAAAATGCTCAGATTTGTGGGAACTTCCCTGAAGTTCTGGTTAGTGACACTCAGCAGGTTCCTCCTCTCTTCCAGCCAGAGCTCCAACAGCCTGGATGCTTTTACCTGGAATCGCCCCTTCTGGATCTGAAGCACCCTTACAGAAACCATTTGAGCATGGTGTCCTTCAGCTGCTCCCAGCAGCACTCTTCACCTTATATCACTGCAGGTGACACAGGTATGAACGAGTTCACTGCTCAGGACCTTGAAGTGCTGCTCTGTGGCCTGGATGGTGATGTGGAGAGGAACAGGCACTCAGGACAAAAAAGAGGAGTGGGTATCGAATCAAGTCCGAATCAACAAGATTACATAGGACAGGTAAGAACCAACCAAATATGAGGCTCACCTACCTTCACTCTTTAACATAAAGGTTCTTCATTGTCACTTTTGGTTCCATGAAGAACCTTTAACATCAATGGAAGCTTTCCATTGCTCAAAATATTCTTTATAGTAGAAAATGTTTGAAAATGTTCTTGACACAAAGGAAAAATTATTATTTTAAGGGTTGATCACTGAACAAGTCTTTGAGGAATCCAAAATTATTCTTCTGTGGCATCATTGCAGAAATCCTCTTCTGGAAGAGCGTTGTTAGGTGGATCTTATGGTACTTTAGATATTTTATGTGTGGTAAAATCAATATTTGTTATAAAACCTTGTTGTCTGGACAGTCTTCAAAATGATTAGGGCTGGTTATCAGTACACATTTCCAGATTCCAATTCACAAGGTCTTGATTCAATTCTTATACATTTGGATAAATGGAAGTTAAAGTGAACTTTTTGCTTATACTGTATATAAGAAATGTTCTCTCGACTAATGCAGTTAAATACACAAGAAACCATCTAACACAGATGTCATCACCCTTGTTCCTGGGGACCTACTACAATGTTCGGGGGAACGCATTACAAGTAACGCGAGTTGCCTATCTGTCGGTCACTACGAGTTATGTCATGACGGCATAGGGGATTTACTTGGAAGCCCCAATCATCTCTGACTTTAAGAGAAAACGCCAATGAAATTGGCTAGTGGATTTTGCATACGTGAGCCACTCCCCGTGCAGTCAGTGGAGTCCCTCTTGGCAGTGATTTCCCCTGGGCACTTTAACTAAAAGAACAAATTCTAAAAAAGCAAATCACGGACGGTCGCGTCCTTTTCAAGATGCTGTTCTGTCCGTGTCCTTGCGGTCATTTTCTGTCCACGGATGACGGACACGATCGTTGTCTTCAGTATCTGAGCTTCCAACACACTGAAGATGCGTTCGTGGATGACTCATACGTCTGTCAGGGCTCTAGACTAACTTTTTGCACTGGGTGCACTGGTGCTCCTAACTTTTTTTCTTAGGTGCACCGGCACAAAAGTTAGGTGCACCCACATTTTCATAAAGGCAATATTTACTAGTAAACGATTAACTAACAATCAGGTCAACATAACGTTCTTTATTTGAAGCACAATTCTACAAGAAAGGTAACCTACTGAAAAAGTGATGGTGCTTAAAGTGCTTCACTGAGCTAATATTTAAACTTAAAAACATCTCAAGATAAATTAAATAAAAAGATCATCTAAATTAAGTGTTTTAAGGCTGTCAAACTGAACATCTCATGGCTCAATGTATTATGGACTATCCTCCATTGCAGTCACATGCCCCTCGGGTGGCCAACTCCTGTAGTTTGTCCTCGGCTAAACCAGCTGACCACACTCTCTCTAGCATCAACATCTTCCAGACTTGACTCCTCTACACTGATTCTGATCAGATCTTCCACTGTGTCTGAATGAAGGGATGCTCTAGTGCAGTGCTTCTCAAACCCTCCCCTTAAACCTATTAAAAAAATCCTTCAAAATATACCACATACAACATTCTTCTAATATTATGACTTTTCTAACTTCGAGAACCATTGTAGGGCTCCAGACTAGCATTTAAGGACACCAGCACCAGTGCCTTTAAGTCCTACAGAACCAGCACCTGACAGTAAAGCACTCACCCTAATCACACATGTACATCTCAGAGATGTCTACATTTACATATTCAAGAGGTATTTTTAAGTGTGTTTGCTCATCTGCAATACGTCTCTAATATGTTTCCAGTAGATGTAAATATCAAATAGAGATTTATTAAATGCATGTAAAACTGCTTCTGAGACGTTTATCAGATTACACAGCAGATGTTTCCCAGATCTTTATCAGACGTCTTACAGATATACTTGTGCTGTCTGGGGAGTTGAGATGCAGTTCAAAATGAACTTTTATCAATGTCATTCATAATGTCTAAATATAATTTAATAAATAATATATATATATATATATATATTAGGGAGTGGAAATGGCTGATAAGCCTATAAGTACTTCTCTGCAGCCATCTAATAGTTGTAATGTAATGTTTTTATTTTTAAATAAGTGTTTGCTTTCCTACATTATGAAACTTTTAGTTTTATAAATGGGGCAACCTATGAAGGATGAACAAATAATGTCATCACATTAAAAATAACTTTAAAATTCGGTAATACTTAAAGCTTTGAAGTGCTGGGAAAAGTTGTGTGAAGCATTTAAAAACAGTTTAAGACATTTGACCATTTCTGCCACAAGTTGTTCCTGTAACGTTAGTTATATTAAATCCATGGTGAATGGTGGAGATGTGTTTATTGAACAATGTTTATCCTGGTTTCCACATCAGTGGCGTTTGTTCTGATGTCTGTAGCTTTAACATAATTCTGTGCCGAATTTGAAGGCTTCTCACAAGATCTGACAGAGATGTTATTGATTCTTCTTTATTCACTGTATCTCCCAGCGCTGTGTATAATGGTGTCGCGTGATCGAGAGCAGCCCGCGGCTCCGGTCCGAGCAGATAAACGGTCTGTAGCCCAAACGAGTAGCGCGGATTCGTTCCGCTTTCGGTTCGTTTGTCCGATGTAGCTCTTGTAAATCGGGCATGATGAGAACGCAAAGCTGTTCATTCCATTTTTGGAACTGAGAAACAACCTTTCTTTGACTGAATGCGCATTGCGATGACGTCACAAGACGCGTCTAAGTGCAAAATCTGCGGCAATTTGGAAAATAGCGGAGTTTGCTTGATTTTGCGATAAATTCAGCGATCGCATAATCCTGGAGGGACTGTCAGACATTCACTGAATAGAGCAGATTCAGAGAAAGAGCTGCGTGCATCTTTACTACTAACCTCTCTCTCTGTTTGACAGCAGCAGCACACGCATCTTCAAACGCACACACACACACACACACATACAGGAATATCTGGACCACGGCCAATCAGAGGGGGGGTCCGCCCTTCACTATCTCTGATTGGTTTAGACCACGATATGAGACTAACGTGTCTGTTGTCGAACAGCAGAGAGACTTTCTGAGTCGCGGAGACTTTTGTTTTGTTTTCTCGAATGGCTGGACGCACCAGTGCGACTAAAGTATTTTTTTAGTCGCACCCTTGAGAAATTAGGTCGCACGTGCGACCAAATTGGTCGCACTCTAGAGCCCTGTCTGTTGTGGGCGTATGAGCATGACTTCGCTGCGATCTCGCCTTTCCTTTCTCAAAGGATTGGCACCCTCTGCCGCCACCCGCGCTGGTCTCTCTGGCTCAAGCAGATGACCACCGGCTGGTGCTCTGGGAGATCTGAGGGTGACCGTAAGAGCCTCTCCGCCAGTTACGTCCCCTCTGACTTCTTACACCTCACGCAGCGAACGTCCCGTCCGGTTCCCGGGGGATTTCGCTGGTCCGTCCCACGGGGCGCCCAGCATTTAATTCGGTGCGCCATCCGAGGATAGGATGTCGATCGCAGAATCGGGGGATGGGCTTACGTCCTCCTGAGGATGAAGGTGCGGTGGGGCTGCACCCCTCGGGTGTTGTTGCCACAGCTGCACCGGACCCAGAGCTGATGGCCATGCTTGCCCGGGCAGCCATGAGTATCGGGCTGGAGGTCAACAGGCTGGATGATTGGTTTCTCGGAGCGGGGCACAGCTCACAACCGCGTTCTGCTCCGGTGCCTTTTTTCCCCGGAGGTGCATGAGGAGCTGACAAAGTCGTGTATGGCCCCTTTTACGGCGAGAAGCCGCTCGTCCGGCTCCTCCGTCCTCACTACTATCGATGGCGGTGCTGCCAGGGGTTACGCGGGCATTCCCCAGGCGGAGAGAGCAGTCTGCCCTGCACGCATGGCTATCCTGCAGGTTCACCAAGCCAAGGCACTCAAACAGGTGTACGAGGGTAGTATCGACCAGGGGTTGATGCAAGAGTCGCGCACGGCGACTGACTTCGCTCTACGAGCGATGAAAGTCACAGCGCGGTCCCTCGGGAAGGCGATGTCCACCATGGTGGTCCAGGAGTGCCATCTCTGGCTCAACCTGGCAGAGATGAAGGACGTCAACAAGGCACGCATCCTCGATGCCCCCATCTCCCAGGCGGGGCTGTTCAGCGACTATGTCAATGGCTTTGCCCAGCAGTTCTCGGCGGTATAACAACAGATCGAGGCGATCCAGCACATCCTGCACTGACCACCGCTGCCCCCGGGGTCAGGCCTCAGTCTGCCCGTCGCCGTGGGCGCCCTCCTGCATCCTCCAGAGCTGCTCCGCCCCAGGCTGAATCGACACCTTGGCCGGCGTGTCGAGCCTGTCGCAGGAGAGCGGCGCCCCCCGCGTTCCAGCCAGGCCCCAAGTCATCCAGGAAGCCGACGAAGCAGCCCTGACGCGGGCAACCCGGAGATGTTGGAGTTTGCTCTTTCTCAGGAGATGGCGAGAACAGCGCCGCTCCTTCCCCCGGAGGAGGGCTGGGAGGAGAATCCTATGTTTCTTTTTGATTCGGTTCTACCACTTTCTCAAAGAAAGAGCAAGTTCCTTTTTCCTCCGGGTTCTCAGGTCAATGGGACGACAGTGTGAAATGCCCTGCTTCCTCACTCTCGCCCATGACCCATCTTGCCAGCAGCCAAGAGAATTTGGTTAGGGGACGCAGTACCAGTAACAGGTAATGGGCGGGAAGAACTGGCCGGTGTCACGCTTGCTGCGCTATTCCCCCTCACCCGGGGATGCGAGCGCCTTTTTCTCCTCCAGTTCAGTTCCCCGGATGGTGAACCCTGGTGGAATCCTCCATGCACCCCCGGCAGTCAGACTGGGCGGAGCAGTCTGACGCCAGGCCCAGTACTGGTGTTAGCTCGCCCGGGTCTCCGGTCAGCCCCTGTACTGGGCTAGGTGTCCGTATGGTCTGATTCCCCTTCGGGTAATCCCATATGTGTATTCTTCCACGGTAAGGTTTCCCTCATGATAAACCTGTGTCTTCTCTTTCACAGAGCTCTCTGTCAAGTCTGTCAGGTTCTGTCAGGTTCTGCTGGCAGCCCTCCTCCCTACACCTAGGTAGGATCTGCCCCAGAGTCCAGTCGTATGTAGTTCTGCAAAAGTAATGCAAAAGTAACGTAATGCATTACTTTCCATAAAAAGTAACTAAGTAATGTAAATCGTTACTTTTTTAGGGAGTAACGCAATATTGTAATGCATTACTTTTAAAAGTAACTTTCCCAAACACTGACACTATCCTGAAGAGTTTAGCTACAACCCTAATCAAACACACCTGAAGCAGCCAATCAAGCTCCTGAAGACTGCTTGAAAATTGCAGGCAGGTGTGCTGAAGCTGGTTGGAAATGAACTTTGCAGGAGAAGGGTTGAAAACCTCTGGTCTAAAGCCTGAGACACACTGCATGATTTTCGGCACTGATTCGCCACGATTGTTTTATGATGCCAATCTTTCGCCTGGGACAGCCAAAAATCGTGCATTGTGTCTCGGGCTTAACATGGTACGTTATGACCAAATTAATTTTCAATTGTAAGGTAGTAAGATCCAAATTATATAATTGCTGCTTATGAACAAATATAAGTCAATATATCAGTTTAAAACACAATTTAAATAAACATTTTGTAAAACTAACAATTTATATACAAATATAAATGTATGTGTAGATTCATCATAAGGACCAGCTGAAAAGAGTAATTTGTTCATTATTTGTACTACACTGGTTCCACTGTATGAATTTGATTAAGTTCTTTGATCAAAAGAACCAGTTCACCCCTGTACAGTATGTTATTGTTTACAGCCCATTCAGTTCACGTCTTTTGCTGTGCGGCTGTAAAATCAGTGTTGGAAAAATCGTGGAATTTAAGAATTAAGATTAGTTTAATTAATTTTCAGCTACGCTAAATCCTTACAAATTGTTCAAATAATGCAAACACCATTTGTCTAATCAGTTTCAGAATGGAAGCCACACAAACTATGCAATGGAGCAACACAATACATCTGGCACAGCATCCCGACCAGCATCAGAACAACAGCAGACCTCATCCAAACCCGTCTTTAGGAGGATACCTGTGACTGATCAGCTGACAATGATGAAGAAATAGAGCATAAATACTTGGTGGAACTTTATTCATACAGGCTGGACTGATCAGTAGCTGTGGTCATACAAACTCATAATGCCTTGGCTGGAAAAGAGCACCAGCAGAGTACAGGATGAGGAGGAGGAAGCAGAAACTGGGGTGAAGGAAAGGCTGAAAATGGACAAAATAAGGCACAAATGTTCTGTGGCTCAGCATGACGTCTAAGATGAATGAAAAACCCAGCCTTGTATCAGTTAGATTTTAGAATCATTCATCAGCGGTGTCTCTTTTATATGAACAGTGCTGTCACAGTACTTTGATAAATGTCTCTTTAAATGTCTCTCATGAGATGTTTCAAATCTATTGGCCTGTCAAAAGCGTGTCCCAAAGCAACATATACAGTGTGCACTAACTGTAAATAGCCTTCAGCAAATGCCATACAAGCAGTTTTTTTTTCCAAATACACAGTAATGTTTATCTGATTTGCTGCTCTTCACATGCTAGCTTGTTTACTCTGTAAATTAAGTCAAAGGCCAAATATAGTATAGTATGCAATTTACTCTTGGGTGACTTCCTGTCTTAAGTATTTTAAGTTTTTTTATTCCCATCAATTTTTGAATAATTGAAATCTTCAAGGCTTTTTTTTCTTAGTATAGCATTTTGTAATGATTAGGAGTACTGATGGGTAATCAGGGTAATCGGGAAACTGTGTGGGTCTCCCTAGCCTGTGATTTGTATAGTCATTTATCATTTTCTGATCATTTATTCTTCGAGGGAAGCTATTGAAGACAATCAGACATATGTAGCACTTATGAACAGATTAATTCATATGTTTAGCTTCACAGGAGACACAGAATTTGACCAAACTGTAAATCAAAGAATGTTTGGTTTTCTACAAAAAAAATGCTGTAGGTTCATAAAGCACTAGATAAATGTCAAACAAGCAGTTGAGAGGTATTTTGATGGATGATCAAGACTTGGAAAATTATTAATGCTTCTGAAAAGGGGTCAGGAAGATTTATTAAGACTATGCATATTTGATAAAAAAGTCAATTTAAAATATAAATTATTTTAAAATGTCATTTATTCCTATGATGTAAATGTTGAATTTTCAGTGGTCATTACTCCAGTTCTCAGGGTCACATGATCCCTCAGAAATCATTCTAATATGCTGATGTATTGCTCAAAAATTTAGTTTTTATTAATCTTGAAAACCGTTGTGCTGCTAAATATTTAGTGGAACACGTAATAAAGCATTTTTCAGGATTCTTTAAATACTTAGTTCAAATAAACTGCATTTTGCTTGAAATAGAAGTCTCTCACATTACATTGTATAATTCTTTACTGTCACTTTTGATTAATGTGTCCTTGTTGAATAAAAGTATTAATTTCTCAATATTGTACTGACCTTAAACTTTTGTACAGCAGCGTAAATACCTTCCCTGCATAAAATGAGGGTTTAAATCAGTTTGTTCATCCATCCATCTGTTAGTCTCTGTCTATATTTAGTGGCTATTCACTTTTGTCTTGTTTTTCTTGATCACAAGAATCAGAAGAAATAACAGCTTGAACTCAGAACTTGTGATTCCACTCCTTAATAGCAACGCAAGTAATGCGCAGTCAAACACTAGTGTCGAGGGACAGAAGACAGAACTGTCCCTTCTGAAAGAACACAAGTGTTCATTGCCCTTGTCTTAGAAAGGCATCCACGTGCCTCGCAAAAACCTTTATATAATGGCAATAGTTACAATAAATATTTTACAAAGTATATGTAGCATATGGGATCCCTTCAGCTTTTCTTACCAACTTAAATGAGTATGAATGTGGCATCCTGGAGAGATTTTGAGATATGTGATTTATGATTATTCGGACATTTTTAAGATATTACTGTATAATTGATAGTCTGTTTGAGACGTTTCATGTTGTTTTTGTCCTCTCTGATGGTAAAATACCACCCTCTGCTGGTTGAAAAAGTATTTACAACGTTGGTGATTTGGTGGATGATTTTATTTATTTGGTAAAAATTAAAATGCAAATATTTTGATTGTATTTTTATATAAAACCAATTGGTAGCGGTATTCAAATATGATTACATGGTTAAATCTGATTATAGATCTATGATTTAAGATTTGTGGTACTGAAAATTCATGTACGGTAGTGTACTAATAGTGGAACATTTTTCAATATTTTGCTTTCAGAATTTTCAACTGTGTTCTTAGAAAAATAGTATTTTCATAAAAAGCTGTGGCAAGGCTTTTTAAAAATGATATATTTACATGTATTAAGTATAATGTTTGTTGGTTTGTTGTTATGGTGAAGTTACTTCTTGTAGTTTCATGAATTGTTTCATTTTTCATAATTGTTTTAGTGTTTGTTATGCAAAATACCATAGCTATCTAGTACGGTAAAATTTGTCTTTCTACTTGAAACTTATTTTAAGCCAATTTTCTATTCATGAATGGCCTATCATAGCAGCTGAGACTGCAACTGACTAATGTGATATATATTTTGATATATATATATAGAGAGAGAGAGAGTACAATGACAGGTAAAAGCAAAAAAATAATCCTTAGGTTAGGAGGGGAAATATGTATAAAAGAAAGCTTTGTCAGTCAGGGTTTGGTTTAGTTTTACAGCTAAATGGTGTCATAGCTTTGGGGCCCGGCCCTTTCAGAGCAGGATAATCCCTATGGATTGTGCTCCATAAACCCCGTAAGACCCCGCTAACACCAGATAGAATTTGCCTTCAGCAGGGTTGGAGGTTCCCACAAATTGAATTAGTAGACAGCCAGCTCAGGGAGGGTGAAGGGAGGCCGGAGGACACAGGGCAGGTCAAGCCCACTCTGCCCCTGCACCGCATCTGTTTTCACTCCTGTTTAAAACCTGCTGACCTCTGAACTTTATATTTCCTGTCAGGTTTATACTTCATTGTTGCGATGAACATGTGTGTGATCACAATCATCAGTGTCTTTCTCTGTGTAAAACAAAAGGGTCTCACTTCGACTATCTACACAACAGACAGCTCTTTTGCATTACTTTTAATGCGGCCATGACATTTTAATTGGCTCTTTATAGTTGGAACTACAATTGTGAGCTTTACAACATTTGTTTATTTACAACATTTATACAACCATTTATTTTAAGTATATTGTACAGCAAAGAAGCCATAATCTCACATTTCCATCAACCAAATCGACCAAGTTTCCATTTAAATTGATGTTTAACATAATTTTTTGGTAAAGTTAATTATTCGGTATGTTACATTATATACACTACCAGTTAAATTTGGACACATAAAAAATATATATAAATACATTGTAAAAATATTGTCATTTGTTTAAATAGCAACAATGCCATTTCTCTCTTTTTTCTTTTTTTGAGTTTTCAGAGTTTATTAATCAGAAATAAGATTCAAATCACCAATTAAATTCTAAGTGGTTACGAAGAACAAAATTATCACATGATGATGTTTCCGTGTGGTGAAGAACAAATAGTCAAAAAATTAATTTAGATTTTACTTGATTTGATTTTTTATGTATCTTGGTTGGATTTTTTTAGTTTATGCATCAGTTTAAAAGAAATCTAAAATTGACCTAAAAAAATATATATATATATATCATTTTTTTGCCAATTTTTTCACAGGATGCTCCTCATGAAGTATGCCTACTGTAGCTTAAATCCAGTCAAAGGGTGGCTACTATGAAGAAACAGAAAAAATAAAACTACATATTTCCCATACTTATGCAATTGTTATGCTTACATTTGTTATTTTATAGTTTTGAGAGCTTTAAACACCGTTTTAAAATGTGGAAAATAGTACAAATAGTACAAAGGTGTGTCCAAACTGCATATTCAATATTTGTGCAATAAATAAAGCTATGTAAATATATTTATTATGAGCAAATTAATATTGTCTCAGCAGTGCGGATTAAGACAGATCTGAGAAAGGATGGGGACTCTAGGTCAAGGGCTCAGCTTGGCTTCTGGGAGACTCCCAGGCCGTCAGCATGAGGAATAGCAAACAGCTGCTTAGAGGAGATCATAAACACACACACACATGCATACACACGCATTCTCACTGGTCCTCCAGCTGCTGGATGTTGAAGAAAGGAGGAGATGAGAGGAGAAGTAAGGACATAAACACCAAGAAGAGGAGGAGGGAAAGTCAGATGAGGAAAGGACACAGGGTTCAAACAACACCTTGACCGGAGCACCACTAGGCTTCCAATTTGCTCCTAACAAGCATTCAGGCAGCATGACGTGAATCGTGACATCTCGCCGGAGAAGCTCAGGAGAAGGGTGACCCTCTTCTGCAGCCGTCAGTAGTTGGACAGAAGCTGTAAAGCAGGTGGAAACAGAGAGGAATGTGTTTGAAGTGACATTTAAAAATGTGAAGCCCCCGACAGCTGTGGATTTATGACAATGACAAATCTGTAAATAATCGATGCTAATCGCAGCCCCCCACCACCACCCTCAAGAGGGATGAAAGCGTCCCTGTCCTACTGCATTCCCAACAGACATCAATGACAGACGGTGAATGAGTGGGAAAGACCTTGGTGTTATGGGGCATAACTGATCATTCATGTCTTTAAAGTCAAACTGGCTGTAGACTCTGAGATAGGCCTGAAGTTTTACTAGTGTTCAGTTATTGCGATTTGAACAATAGGTGGCAGTCTTCCTCTTCCTCAAATTGTAGTGAAAGCCAAAACAGCAGATGCTTAATATGAACTTCTGTGGGGAATGAATTTCCCACTAAATCATAAGCAGACATGATGAATTTATGTAATTCGAAGTCAATGGCAACCATTAACTGTTTGGTAACCAACATTCTTCAAAATATCTTCTTTTGTTTTTACCAGAAGAAAGAAACTCAAACAGGTTTTGAACAAGTGGGGGGTAAATAAACTATCCCTTTAATTGTAAAAAAGTAATTTTTTTGTCATTTTAAATCATGGGGATTGTAATTCATGCAGAGATAGATAGACACTGTAGATAAATACAAAATAAAATAAAATGAAGTTAAATTAAATGTAAGTTACTTTAATTATTTTATTTATTTTAATTTGCCTTCCGAATTGGTGCAGAATATTGTATAATAAAAAATATTATTTGTTGGACAAACTGGTTCACCTAGAATGAATCAGACTTTTCAAAGCTATATATGAGAGAGAATTTAGCATGAACTGATTTACTTGAATGAATCAGACTTTCGTTAATAATTCCATGAGTTAAATCTACATGTAAAACAACTTCAGTAGTCACTATATTCCATTTGAGCAGAACAATATGTGAATGTATTGCTATCATGATATCACTTCAGTTGAGACTGTGTATATTTCATAGAATTAGACAAATTCACAAGTGTCTCTTGGAGAAGAAATCTGTTATTTTATTTGAGTGTAATCAGTCAATTATTGAAATGTATTATTTGTCAACATACATAAATTTACACAGAATTTCATTTAGCATTTTATATAAGTGACACCTTTTATATATTAAATTAACATCATATCAGATGCAAAAATCAGATGACGCATGGGCTAAGATTCTTGTTTCACTATTGTTCTTACCTCAATAGTGGGGCAAGATTGACCTTTTTACACTAAATTAGAAAAGTTTTCAATTATTTCAATTGACAATACAGTGGATGATGTATCATCATCTTGTACATGTAATCTCTAAATATGTTACAGTTTATTAGTAAATAATCTAATAAATTCTCTATCTATCTACTATCTATCTGGATTTATCTGCTGCTTTTGACACTGTCAATCGTCAGATCCTCCTGTTCACCCTCTCATCACAGGGATAACACTTTGCTGGTTTGAATCCAATCTCACCGATAGGTCTTTCAGTGTGGCCTGGGGAGGGGAGGTATCCAAAGAACATCAATTGGTCACTGGTGCTCCTCAGGGATCGGTTATTGGACCCCTCCTCTTCTCCACATACACTACATCACTGGGTCCCATCATACAGGCACATGGCTTCTCCTACCATTGCTACGTTGATGACACACAGCTCTATCTCTCATTTCAACCAGATGATCCAACGGTAGCTGCACGGATCTCAGGCTGCCTGGCAGACATCTCGGCATGGATGAAAGAGCATCACCTACAGCTCAACCTGGGAAAGACTGAGCTTCTTGTCTTCCCTGCCACTCCAACACTACAGCATGACTTCAAGATTCAGTTAGGTTCTTCTAAAATTACCCCATCAAATTTAGTCAGAAATTGACAGCTGACCTTCAAAGAGCACATTGCAAAGACTGCTCGATCTTGCAGGTTTGCATTGCAAAACATCAGGCCCTTTCTGACAGAGCATGCAGCACAACTTCTTTTCCAGGCCCTTGTCATTTCCAGGCTGGATTACTGCAATGCTCTTCTGGCTGGACTTCCATCAAACACAATCAAACCTCTACAAATGATTCAGAATGCAGCGGCACGACTGGTCTTCAACGAGACCAAAAGAGCCCATGTTACACCTCTCTTTATCTCCTTGTACTGGCCACCGGTTGTGGCTCGCATCAAGTTCAAGACACTGATGCTTGCATATAGAACAACCACAGGCTCAGCACCCGCCTATTTCCACTCACTATTATGAATCTACATCCCCTCCAGAAGTCTGAGATCCGCTAGTAACGCCTCGTGGGACCATCACAGAGAGGCTCAAAATCACTCTCCAGAACATTCTCATTCATTTTACATTAACATTTATGCATTTAGCAGACGCTTTTATCCAAAGCGACTTGCAGTGCATTCAGGCTATACATGTATTTTTTTCAGTATGTCATTCACTGTTCCTGGCTGGTGGAATTATCTTCCCACCCCTATCCGAAATACTTGACTTCATTCTAAATTTATATATATATATATAATAACCTTTGTCTTTCTTTTTATTTATTCCTTCCCTTTCTAGCTTGTACTTATTTGAACAATGCCTGAAACTTGTTATTACGAGCACTTCCTCTGTATGTTTGCCTCTTTAAGAAGAATCGCTTTATGTATTTCCCAATTGTAAGTCGCTTTGAAAAAAAGTGTCTGCAAAATGACTAAATGTAAATGTAAATAAACACTGGAGGTGTCCTTCATCTTTATGTAGTAGGCAATAGATGTATGCAACAAAATCAAATTATACAAGTTAACACTTCACCTTCTTCATTGGAGAACGTTCTTATCTCAAAAAGACACAGTGTCTTTTACCTGAACTCCTATATAAAACATTTTCAAAAACAGAGTTCCTTAAAAAGTTCTGCACATATTTTTAAGAAACAATCTAAAACACGACCAGCAAAGCCTTTCTCTAATCCTTTGCCTCATGTTTTAAAATGTTTTTGAGGCCGCAGGGGACATTTAATCTCCATCAGAACTACCGTTCCCAGACACAATATAGAGCCAATATAAACACCACTGTGGCAGCCGTACACCTGCACAAACCGTCTCTCTCCCCTCATACTGCAGCACAATAAACTACGTCAACCATCAGAGAAACTCCCTACTGTATCTCTTCATCCTCAGACAAACGCAGGAAAAGAAGATGAAAATGTGTAGATGGATCCTGGGGGACATCGAATTTTTGTTTATGAGCAAGGCCTGCAAACTAATGTGGCGATAGATTTACAGTGGTAGCAGAGGGAAACTCTTGAGCAGAGGTCAATTCAGTCAAGTGAGGCGGTAAGAACGTAAAACATGTTTTGGAATGAAGAACAGAGAACAGTGCAAATGGAGAAGCGAGCTCAAAAAAAACACAGCTCTATAATTTTACAAGATGCTCCTGTACGAAAATAACTAAACCATTCGCTGTTATTTTAAGGTCATTGAATGCAATAAACTCCGGACACTGTGATGACCTATGCATGAATCTGTTGTGTATTTAAATAGACGGACTAAAAGGGAGTAACTAAAAATAGTGTCTCTTCTAATTTAACACAGTTTTACTATTAGCTGTTTTCCATTTTCTCTTATAGATATGCATACATATCAACCACATTAGTCAACTCCAGACACAAAAACTTGTCCGCCATCTTAGGATGGTTTATGTGTTATCACTCACAAAATCAATGGTCTTGGAAAAATCATGTGTTGGTTTGTGTTTTTTATATGTATTAACTCAATGTTGCAGGTTTTTAAACTTTAGTAACTTTTCAATGTCATGTTAGCTAACATTTTCCTCTTGTATAACGTTGGTTTAGTAAAATCATCTGCATAAATACTACAGGTACTACGATGCAGACACACAGTCAACATGCATTCAAGTGTTCGCAGACCGGCTTTGGCCATTCCAATATGCTGGACAGCTTATGAACGAGGCATTTATGTATATATATATTTGCTACTGGAAAAAACATATATATATATACACACACATGTTTTTCCATTAACAAGCTTTGAAACAGTTAAGGCCAGTTCACACCAAGACTGATTACTATAAAGATAACAATAACTAGTTGTATAGGGACCCATTCTTACTATTGACTAGTTGCTTCTTAGCATGCCTATTATTAACATATTGGTTGTTAATTAGTAGGCCTACTTATAAAGCATTTATTCTGCCTGACCATATTCTACATCCCTAATCCTGACCATTACCTAAACTTAACTACTACATTACTACAAGTATTAATAAGCAGTAAATTAGGAGTTTATTGAGCCAAATGTCGTAGTTAATGGTTAGCTTAAAATAAAGTGTGACCCAATATTAGCATCCACACCAACCCACATAGTGTTCTGTTTATTAAGTGTGTGCTGCAAATGTGTCATCTTCCACTGTAAATGCTCAAGCTCTTTAAAGCAGAATGGATTTTGATTAGTTGTCAAGTTTTTTTATGTCATGTAGCCTGTCTTTTATTGTCTATGTGGCTGTCCAGATTGTTGTCTATGTAGCCATGAAGCACTGTTCACACAGAAGTCACTGTCAAACCAAGCAGTTTTCTCAGTGCAGCAAATTCGCCATGAGCAAAATCTGCTTATGGAACTTTTTTGACCTTGCGCAAAACTCCCAGTTGCACAAATTCCTATTGAAATTAATGGATTTTGTCTGCAAGATTTTGTGGAGCAACAGTAAATGTGACCACACCTTCAGTTTTGTAAAGTCTGATTAATTATAGTGAAAAGCATCATATAAACATTTTTTTCACAGATTTAAGTTTATATATACTATATTTTTAACTTGACTACAAAAATTTAGGGTGTGGTTGTTCTTATTTACCTGTTTAAGGTTGATACTGTAATTGAGTTAATTTATTCAAAAACGTTTTTTTATACCAAAAAAATATGTTTCTGAATAAAATATGAAATGAACCAGTACATAACTACAATGTATTTAGCTATTTTTGTTTAAAACTTGTAATAACTATATTATAATGCTTAAAAACCTTTACGTATTTTGACATGAAAAGTATTAGAAGCTAATTCAATTTGTGATGAGATGGGAAAGTAGTAGATAAAAAAATAAAAAAATAAAAATAATCTCACACTTTGTCCCCAGATCAACATAGTCTCACTTTTACTCAAGTGTTTGGATGATAATGAATCATGGTTCAGCAGTTCTGACAGAATGTGTGATGAAAGTCAATAAATTACTGGTAACTAAAAAAAAAAATCACATGGACAGCTCAGTGGGAAGGTTGACTAAATCAGGTCAGACATGGCAAAAAATAAAATTCCCCCGGGTAGAGTATTTTAATTCCGCTGATATATACATAGTCACAAGGTCTGTGGTTCTGTTGGCTCTCGTTAAATGTAACATTTTCTGTACAATGTGTAGCGTTCTCGACACAGAGCAGCTTTTGCCTGACGAAGCCCAGCAGGTGTATGATTCTCTAGTCAGATGGCTTGAGGGGGCAGTGTCATCACCATACTGCCAACTAAAGTCCTCGTGAACCCAGGATCATTCTCACCACAGATTTGTGTGAGAGTTGGAAATGTAAAAACAACATATTCCAGCAAGTCTATAGTTTTCTTTGGATACATAATGACAACTCCAATTACTCTTTCTTAAAATGATATGTCAGAACGTCTGAACTGATAGCCCGAGTGCAATTTACATGAACACAAGGGTTAATGTAGACAGGGAAGTATTGTGGGAATTATTGTTTTGTGTAAAACTGCATGAAGATTCTTTGGAACATATTCTTGTTCGACAGAAGAAGAAAAAAGGATTTGGAAATTGAGGGGGAATAAATGTTGACTGAATTTTCATTCTTGGGTATTCCTTACTATGACTTTAAGTGAGAACTGAAAGCTTTTAGAGTAGCAACAATGTACTTTTTCACTTCATAACCATGCTGAGATTCACACACGGGTTCAAACTGTGCATTACAGATGCGAAAGAAATGATAAATAATAATGGTTTCTGGGAAGACACTATAGCCATGCTAATATTCACACCAACAGCATGATTGCGAGTGTGATGTAGAAGATTGTCAGGCTGGGTGGAAGGGAAGAGAGCGAGGACCCAAATGCAGGAGGAAAACGGGCTTTTTATTAATAAATAATAAATAAAACTAGGGCTGTGCGATTAATCGAAATCGAAATAAAATCGTGATTTGAGCTTGCGCGATTTCCAAATCGCTTTATAGCACAATTTTTTCCGCGCCCCCGGCCCCAACCTCACGCAGTATTCTATCCGAACCAATCAGAATGCAGCGCGCCTAAATTGAGCGCGAGAACAGAACAGACCGGGCATACAGACAGATAGTATGCTAAAGAAACAGGAAAGATGAGTTCAGAACAGGATAAGGACTTGGTGGCCAAAAAAATGCATGTTGCATGTTGTTTTGTTGGATTTGATTACTCACATATACATATTATATATATATATATATTTTGCCATATGTCTGTTCTAGAGACATGTTACAACTTTTTAGGAAAGGTCTAATTGGTTTCCTTTGGAAATATGTTTCAAATTCACACAGAATGCATTTATAACTGTAAAGCATGTCTGTTTGTGTCAAAATCTTGATTAAAATCGAAATCGAAAAATAATTCATGAAATCGTGATAGGTTTTTTTTGTCCACATCGCACAGCCCTAAATAAAACAAACAAAAACAACCCCGTAGGGGAAAAACAAACTGGCAAGCAGGACAAGGCTGGACAAGGCAGGACACAAGACGTATGACGACCCAACATATGGCAACGAACCCACACGGAACTGCAAACACAAGGAGATTATAAAGGGAGCAAATGAGGAGGGTGACGAGGGAGAGCAGCTGGGAAAAATTAATCAATAAACAGGTAACAAGATGGGTGGAGTCAAGACAAATTGACATGAGAGCACATAGCACACAGAAAACTAGGACTGAAGCCACGTGCTCACACAAAACAAAAATACAAGCACGTGGCCAGCAAACAATTCACAAGTCATGTGCAAAACAAGACACGAACAGGCAGCTAATGAGAAAACTCATAAGCCACGTGTTCACACAAGACATGACAACATGAAAGCATGCAGCCAATGAAATACACAAGCTGCGTGCCACACAGCACAAGACATAACATGAATGCAGTGAAACACGCAGCCGATAACACGAACTGTGTGAAACACAACAAAACACACGTGGACAGAAGGGCGTGCGGCCGAGCGAACTCGAGATCGCACACTCACACAAAGAGACAGAACGTAGAGCGCGAGTGTCCGAACCCCGACACAAAACCGAAACTCAAGACATGAGTGCTGGGATCCGAACACCACGCTCCAACATGAAACAAGGCACGCAGATGAGAGAGCGCACGGCTCGAGCACACTCGAAGCCGCACACTCACATGAAACCCAGACATGACGGGAGTATCAGGGCTCTGTCACAAAACCATGAATAACACTAGACCGAAGTGACAGAACCCTGACAGAAGATAATATCGAATAATATCGTGTTCCTGTGGCTCAGTGGTTAGAGTATTGCGTTAGCAGCGCAAAGGTTGTGGGTTTGATTACCAGGGAACACGCATACTGACAATATAAATGTATAGCCTGAATAAGTAATACTGTAAGTTGCTTTGGATAAAAGCGTCTGCTAAATGTAAATCAATCACTTAAATTTTACATACAATATTTTAGATAAAAAATAGGCTCCATTGAAATGGGCTACTTTTATACTGTTGCTGCATGTCGTTTATTTCAGTAATCTCCCGCACTCCCCTGGAACATTTAAATTTAGGTGGACCTAGAAGGAGACCCCAGAAGGAAGGCAAAACCGTAGAAAAAACATGATTGGGCTAGTTTGGGGCTAATTTTGATTAGGAAATGTGCTGGTTTTGTTTTGCAGACCTGGCAACCCTGCCGTCAATGAAAACTGAAAAGTCGAACTATCCATTGCACATCTACAAGCAAAGGTGGCATCAGTGTATTATGCAATTCTCTTGAATCAATTATTCAATGACTCATAATTTATTGCCACCTACTGGTTTAATGGTTTAAAGGGGTCACGAACTACCTTTGTTTTTTATTTTGATCTGTTCTCTGAGGTCTATGGAAGCCCGCTTCTGCCACTGAATAAAAAATTAAAAAGGTTATTGCGACTTTTTATCTCACAATTATGACTTTTTTTTCTCAGAATTGGGTGACGTAAACTCGAAATTGCGAGTTAAAAATACATAATTGTGATATGAAAGCTCACAATTCTGAGAAATAAAGTAAGAACTGTGAGATATAAACTCGCAATAGCGAGACATAAAGTCGCAATTCTGAGAAATAAAGTCAGAATTGTGAGATATAAACTCGCAATTCTGAGAACATATCAGTCCCCCCTCCCCCAATAACTGGACTTTAACTCGCAATTGCAAGTTTATATCTCACAATTCTGAGAAAAAAATTGCGATTTATAAAATCAGAATAGCGAGAAAGAAAGTCAGAATTGCGAGATATAAACTCGCGAGAAATTTTTTTTATGTCTCGCAATTCTGACTATAACTCGCAATTGTGTTTATATCTTACAATTCTGACTTTATAAATCGTAATTCTGGCTTTATGACTCGCAATTGTGTTTATATCACACAATTCTGAGAAAAGTTGTGAGATAAAAAGTCGCAATAAACTTTTTTTTTTTTTTTTCAGTGGAGGAAATGGCTTCTATAAAGGTCCACTAATAATGTTATCAAGATTTTTATATCAAAAAACAGAAGTAAACACCCACGGGTATTATTGGCTAACAGTAGGCTAGTATGTTTGACAGCCTGCATCCAGATGGACGCTGCTGTGTTTTAGGTTAAAAAAGCATAAACACTCAGTATATATCAAACGATCTATAATAACATACAAAGTAAGGATCATGTAATGAAAACTTGCATGGTGCGACATCAGACCAATGTAGTCGGCACTGCATTGTCTTTTAGTTTCCATCTTTTGGAAAATCCTGTGTCGATTTGTGCCTTGTTTTTAAACAAATCCATGGTAAAATGAAGTGAACAAAGGACTAAGTTCTTACTAACGTGGTTAAGCCACACTATTATGTCATAAAGTGGCACATTCCGTCATTCTGGCAGATTGGCTTCAATATAAACTGTTTTTAGACTAACAAGAAAGTTCTAAGCGCTGAAACTTACAGAATGTTTTCATAGCACTATGACCTCTTATATGTCAAAAGATCAATGGACTTTTAATTTCACACTTCGTGACCCCTTTAAATTGCAGAAATCACTGATCAACACTATGCCACTGTCCCTAATGCATAAACAGTCTGGAACACACAAACCTAACTTATAATAAACCTTTAAAGACATGCCTTTTAAATAATTATGTTTAACAGTGGAATTACTGGTTAAAAACTACACTACCCATGATTCCACAAAAATCTCCACCAATCAGAGATCTCCTTTTAGGAGATCAAAGTTTGAAATGATGTGATTCACCTTGTAGCTGGTTGATTTAACTAAGACTTTTTAACGAATCCTTATGGGAAAATCGAGTGGGTAAAATACTTACAGGACCAAAATCTTAGTCTTTGTTTATAAATCATTACATGGCTTAGCTCCAGGCTACCTTTCTGTCTTGGTATTCCCTCATAATCCAACTCGGTCACTTAGGTCTGGGGATCTTGGACTACTCTCTCTGTGCAAGGACTTAGCTAAAACATAGAGGGGACAGAGCCTTTGCAAGGGTTGGCCCTAAACTATGGAAATTACACTATGGCTTACACTGGCTATGGATCTTACCACTGTCAATTTGAACGGTATCTTCTCTTTCTATGTTTAAATCTAAGCTTACATCATTTTTTCTCTCTATGGCATTTAACAACATATTCAATTTTACTATATCTATTTTACCCTGTTGATTGTAATTGTTTTATTTTATTTATTGTTTCTAATGTTCTGTACAGCACTTTGGTCAACTTTTAGGTTGTTTTTAAATGTGCTTTATAACTAACTAACTAACTAACTAACTAACTAACCAAAGACTCTGACAAGGCAGGTACTGTTGTACTTCATATTAGCACTCTTGGAAGTCACTCAGACAATCAAATTCAAGCCTTGGAACTAACTGTTGTTTTATGATTTTATTACACAGGTGTTTTAGGAGGTTTTACCGAAATATGTTGTAGCGTTGAAAACGTGAGTTTTCTGACAGTAATGTGGGAATGTGAATGTGCTGTAATGTGTGACCGTAAGTGAGAGGCATCCAGTGACTCACATCACTGCTGTGTTTCAATCCTTTCAAACCACTGAGATGGGGAAAGGGGAATTGTAAGAGCGTGACTTTTTCATATCCTCAGATCATTTTCAGAGACCTTAAAACTTCAGATGGCCCTCAGACACCACTTCCTCTACTGGTGACATTCTTACAGGAATCCTCAGTGAGTGTGTATGAATGAGGTGTGTGTGCTCGAATGATCTCAGATCTTTATTGCAACAAAGAAGTGATATCATCATGAAGATCAAGAGTGGTAAGTGCACCAGAAACTGTTGATAAATGGGACAAATGGGAGCATTATTAATGAATGAATTATGCATTTGAATATATGAAAGTCTTAGCATATCATAAAATAATGGATACAAGCTAGATTGTGTATCACATGATTACAGTATAGTGTATTACTGTATTTTAAAGTAACACTGAAGCATGAAGCACTGTTTTTTTATTCTCTGTTCCACACAGTAAATATGATTTTCTACTGTAACAGTTTTAGGTGAAGGCTATGAAAACTACATGGTACACAGAACGTTTGGGGCAATAGGATGGGGCAGAAGACGTCACCCCTTTCCCCTTAAAACTCTAACCAGGCCAGGCCGCTCAGTCTGGGGCTACGGTGAGTAGAATATTATCTGTCCCTCTTTTTGTGTGAGCTATGAAACATATAAAACATTATGACAGACAAATCACTTACTCAGTATCTGTAAAAAACAATTGATCAGGCTCAGGGGGAAATAGCAGTGAATGTGACAGAAATACTTAATTTAAGATCTGCAAAAATGGAAAAATAATTACTGCTGTATGTAATATTTGATAATATCATGTAACATTTGATATATTTTGAAATATATAGTATAAGTATGAGGTTCGTGTCTGAGGTACTTCTTTTGCTGCTGTTGCTTATGTAGATAATTAACAAAGCATTTATTGTGCTATATGATGACATCTTATTTACAGCTAATTTTAGGCTATTTATTATTGAGTGAATGTTACAAATAAAACCCTAATAATGACAACTAATTGCAAGTACTTAAAATTAAATATAAATATTTGACATATGGATGAGACTGTATTTTATGTTTAAATTAATTTTGATATTAATTGATAGCCCCTCCCCCCCTCTCTCTCACATCGCTTCCTGTTACTATACTGTCCTATCTAAATAAAAACGTAAAAAATGTCAAAAACTATTCTTAAAAAAATAAAGTGATATTAATATTAATATTAAGCAATATTAATATTAGGCAACAGTGATGTGACACTGAGGACTGGAGCAATGGCTGCTGACATAGAATACATTACAGTGTAAAGTATATTAAAATAGGATTTGGGTTCATAATAGTGTAATATTAATATTGTATAGTAATTACAGGATAAGTAATAACTGTTGCTAAAACAGTTTGTGATGTAGTAATTTCACAAAATTAATTTGAATGCATTTTTTACCAAATAAAATGCAGCCATGACGAGCATGGCACTTCTTTGTCAACTTCTTTATCGAAAAACGTATTGACTCCAGACTTTTGAACAGTAGTATACATATACAACAATGCTCTTTTTTCCCCAGCATGTATATCCTCTTGATTCTTCATTGTGAAGTACTGGAGTGTGAGCAGGGATTTGTTTGCTGTTATTGTGAAAGAGAAACTTGGATGGGGAAGTGTAATGTGTCTGAAAGAGGAAATGCTGAAAGCTTCGCACATCCTTTCACAAATAGTACATTCATGAGATGTCCTTTCACGAGCTTCCTGTTTGACTCTAAAAACTTCTTTTGTAATTTGTCGGTTTCTCAGAAATGGAAGAAATGGAACTGTAGGCCTGCTCTTACTAAATGGCTGATTAAGCCAGATCATATGAAAGACGCATTCACCTCATCAACGTTGTATATACTCAAAGTAAATATTTCCTTGTCAAACCGAGTTAGGATATAATGATCCCTGACAACGAGAGCAGCGTGAGTCGATTTCTCCCTCGTGGTATGGTATGGCTCATGAATCACAGTGCCCCATAATGATGAGCTTACATACGTACCAGTGATCTAATCTTAGATTGAATCCATTTGGAGATCAATCAATAAGAGTGCAGACAGGGGTGGAGCTGAGCAGAATGAGAGCAATTGTGCTCTATATTGGGAGCCATTTCAGGCTTGACGCAGAACATGGTCTCTAAGCAACAGCATCAGATTTTAAAGTTACAGAGCTGTCTATATTTCCATAGCGGTAGGTAAACAACTTACCTGCATTCACCAGCACACATCCCAGAATGCACAATACACAGAATAGATTTTCGGAAAGTCTTTTAGCATGGACTCGCTTTGGTCATATGGTAAAATATGCACTTGGGATTGAAAGAAGCACTTAGAAACTTGTTGATGGTCGGTGCAATCTCATACAGAGTTGCCTGTGGAGGGGCTGGGTTGGTGAGTTAAACTGTGGCCAATGAGTTTTGCCCCCTGCTGGTACAAGATTAAAAAGTCTGCAATAATGTGTACAATGTACCACATCTTGCGGTTCTATCAAGGCTGCTATTTATAAGGCTCGTTGATGTGAAAAGACGCAAAAAATTGACAGATTTTGTGTCTGTATGTGTTTGAGATAAACGTGTGCAGAAATGTGTGATAATTCTGTGCAAATGCATCTGTGGTTTGTTTCATCTCTCAGCAGCAGTGGCTCTTCACACGCCATGCTCATCTATCGACTGTGTGCTGGCAGAATGGAGACGAGCCCAAATGACAGTCACGCAGCTATTTGTCTGCTTTCTCTAACCTTTATGGATATGTCCTAAACTTATGTCCCAGGGGTTGATCTGCAGATTTAAATTTAACAGATGTTCTTTTATCTTTTTGATACATGAAGGTCACGTTAAAAATATCTTGGAAACTTAGTCCTGTGCCTTTTATTCGTTCTTTATTTATAATTTTTTCGCTTTTATTCTTATTTTATAAAATTACATTTAAAATATAACATTATTTGTACTTTTATCTCTGTTAAAATATAACAATCCATTATAAACATATTTATCACATTTGTATTCATCTATTCTAAACAGTGGAAATTAATTTCAGTATTTATTGTGTGAAAATTACTTGTGTGTATTTTTACACAAATTACAACTCTACAAGTTTCATTTACATTTAGTTATTTAGCAGACGTTTTTATCCAAAGTGGCTTACAAATGAGGGCAATATAAAGCTATCAAAACCAACAAAAGAGCAATGATATGCAAGTGATGACAAGTCTTGCTTAGCCTAACGCAGTCCACGTAGCAAGTTTTGTTTTTATAATAAATACAAATAAAATAAGTAGATAGAATAGAAAAAGAATAGGGAACACAAGTGCTAGAGGGCCATTTTTGCTTAGCCTAACGCAGTCCACGTAGCAAGTTTTGTTTTTATAATAAATACAAAAAAACAAGTCAAAAGAATAGAAAAAGAGAATGCTATTTTTAGAGGACCATTTTTTATAATAAATAAAAAGAAAATAAGTAGATAAAATACAATTAGAATAGAGTGTGCTAGAGTTAGATGGTCAAATGAAGACAGGAGAGATGTGTTTTAGTCATTTCTTGAGTTGCATCATCATTTCCACCACAATACAAAAATTCAAATTAAACTTTTTATTTTTAACCTATTTTATATAGTTACCATAGAGACAACAGTGTCAGTGAAGTGCATTCTTGATTGGAAATGTGAGATGTATGAAGAAATCAAATAAGCTTCAAGGCAAATAGCATAAAAATTTAATATTTTGATTGTGTCTTTTCAGCCAAGCTGAAAGAAAACATTTGAAAATATGATTGCATATTAAGTGTATTTAGGACACAAAAATGCACACTTTATTTTATTTTTTTATTGGCATTGTTGGTTCCATGAAAAACATTTCCACTGCGCAAAAGGTTCTTATTTGTTAAAAACAGTTGTTTAGACTAAGAAAATAATAGTTTTTTGTTTTTACGAACTGTTCACAGAAAGTTTATTTGAGGAACCCAAAATGGTTCTTCAATAGCATCACAGTGAAAATCCACTTTTGGAACCTTTGTTTTTAAGAGTGAAGTTATGAAATGAACCATAGCGAGATGAGGGAATACAAAAACGTTTAATATGTAATTTAAAATTTGCTGTAAATTACATTTACATATGACAGTCCAGGAAAAAGAATTACTTGTATGTATGTCCATATTTTTTGTAGATATATTAAGTAAACTAGTAAGTACTGTATGAGAGTTTAATTTCAATTTGATTTACGGACATTTATAGTAAAAGTGGACAGATGATTGCTTATTACATTTAAAAACCCTTGGCTTTTTGAGAATATATCTGCTTACAGTGAGTACTGACACATTGAATAATAATGAAAGTAATTAATTATTACAGGACTGTCTGTTAAGCTGAGGGCAAGAGAAGTCTAGAGGAAAGAGAGCTAATTCTATCACTCTCTGGAGGGTCATAAAGTGCCTCCGACATTGAAGGTTGAGTTATTTTAGGGTAGGCCTAATTCACTACGCCTTCTCTCATCTCCAGCTAATAATCTGAACCTCTCTCCAAAAAAGTCTAGAATTATTGGAATTAACTGCAGTATAATTTCACTAAAATAAATACTTTGTAATTTGTGTAATAGGCCTAGCAGGATGTTAACATTGTAAAAACTGCTTAAAAACAACACAGATGGAATGCTAGCAGCTTTCAGTAAGACAGGTGCAACCAACTGCATTCCATCTCAGTGTGAGATCTGTGATTCCCATTATCACACATACCTGTTTTGACTCTTATAGTAGTAACAGACATTTCGGGGTGACATTGACCAGGTCTCATCATCCTCGGGGCCCAGGTCACCACGCTCTGTGATTGGACAGCCCTTTGTTCTGGCCTTTCATGTGTAGTGCACCTGCTCTGCCCCTCCCTTGAGCCGTCCTGGTGAGTTATGGGATAGCGGAGGATAGAAAGGCGTGAAATGAGAAATGTGAAGTTGCTTTAGGTTTCCACATGCTATAGTCACACTAAGTGGTGCCCCTGTTTTGGTGTTTAAAGCAGGGCAGTGATGTAGCCCAGATGTGTGTGATTGACAGGAGGCTTCATTGTCCATGTTCAATCTATGATACAATACAATTTCCGTGACAAGGAATTTGTCCATCCATTCTACAATGTGACACAATCACTGCTAAACAGAACATATTTACAGCCAAATCGCGGCGATGCTGATATTCAGACAAGCAGCATGACTGCAAGTGTGAAATTGCTAAACAAGAAATAACATTGAGTAACTTACATTTTAGACATAATATTGATAGTTAATTTGTCTGTTTTTACTTCATCAAGATGAGCGAGTCAGCATTTAGTTACAGTTCCTCTACAGAATATTTATTTATGAGTAATTTTTAAGGGAAAAATGAAAATTACAGAACTGTCTTTGATGCATGTATGCCCAATGTTGGAAATAATTAACAGATCCATTAAATCAACAAATCAATATTAGTAACTTTGTCTATATTTTCTAAGCCAATGAAAATAGTTCCCAACAAATTCTTCAGAAATACCCACTCTTTGCATAACACACAGTTGCAAAAAAAGTAGTGTGTCCAAATTCATAGTATTAATTAAAATATTTGTAAAAATGTGGTTCTTTACCTGCATTGAGGAAAAAGTCCAAAACATTTACTTGCTTTTACCATGTACTGCTTTTACCATAATGCATGGTTTGTAAACTAATACATTTTGATGTTTACATCTAGCTAAACATCTCCATATGTATAGCTTTTCTGAGGTTGTAAACTTGCTTGGTAGCTCACCTGGTACATGCAGCACTGCACTTGCAATGCAGAGCACTTGGGTGCCATGTAACAAAAGTCATGATAAAAAAGCTCAAAGAAAGAGAAGCAAGCTAAAATGGCACGGTTGCTTCAGCAAATGTGTTTTTAGTTTAGTGTAGGCTTAGTATAGGTGGTATGTTATTTTAAATCGCAATAGAACCTTTTAGTGCAACTCATCAGATAAAAATGACCTTGCTTTTAGCACTAATCATGGGATATTTTACTTTAAAAGTGTTGCGAAACATGCAACAAGCAACATAATACAATTTTGCAGAAATCTCACCACAGGCACGTATTTCCAATGAGCCTGGACTGCATAAAACAGCAGGTGAAAAGTACAGGTGACCTACTACTAAGTGTGATTCCTAAGTGTGCATCTGATGGACATATTGGTTTCTCATGAGGTAATGGAAGAGGGGTTGTGAATAGCAGTAAAGTAGCATCTGAAAATGACATAGTGGATGTCGTATGTCTGTAAATCATTCTTACGACATGTTGTGAACTTGGTTCTTCTAAAGTGTAGGAAACTCAGAAGAGAAGACCAGGAGATTTCGGATTCGATCGTAGGATTCTTTATTGAAAAACCCAAGCTGGTGGTAGCTGTAGTCATCGAAATCTCAATCTCAAGTAACTTTACAAGGTATCTTATAGGCATTTTTGGAGGAGGGACTTTTTGGAGGTGGAGACAAAGCATGCAAACAACGTATGTTGGTTTGTTACCAGACTTCCCGTGGTTCTAATCTCATCAACATAATCAAATGCATAGACACTAATTCAATCAACCTAACGAATCCACGTCTGGGCCAGGGGGCTCCGAAAGATAGACACTAATCCAATCAACCTAACGAATCCACGTCTGGGCCAGGGGTTCTTTGAATCAACGTCTGGGCCAGGGGTTATTTGAATCTCTGCCAATCAACATGACTTGATTGAGACAAAGCACAGTTATACATTGAGTCAGGAAGTGGATAATAAGAATCTAAAATAAACATTTAAATACAATTTGTAATCCCACAATTCCCCCTTTGAGAGTTCTAATAACTCTCACAAAATACAAATTTAGACACTTAAAAGTTAATTCTTGTAACTTGTAATCCTTACAGGCACATTGTACATGTTCTGTGTTGCTTATATGTAATTGCATGCTGACACAGAAACAAAACATGCAATTAGGGTCCGTGAAGTTCTTACGGGTAATAATCTTTTCTGGTTGGAACTGTCATTTCCTCGTGAGAGGTGGGAGTCACTTGCTGAAAGAAACACTTGATACTGTGGATACATAGATAGTACGCAAGTAGGAGAAACAACAGCAGAATTGCTATTTCCTTGATCCACAGCCAGGGTTTACCTAACAAGTTTCCGAACCATGAAGAATTATCTTCAGTCATCTGGTGTAATTTTGCTGAAAGACCAAGAATGTCTTGTTGGATTTTGTTCGAAAATCCTGATCATGTTGATGGATGACTGAAGTTCCCGTATGTGAGTCTCTGCGTTGTGTATTTTTTCTTTTTTTTTCTTCTTTCTTTCTCTTTCTTGTGTGATAGTTGGCTCGGCAATGGGTCTAGTTGTTTTCTAGAGGTTGTGGCTTCATCCGCAGGTGAGAAGGGCGGTGCATATGGATCTCAGGACAGCCATCAAGTGGTATCTGCACAGAGGAAGAAAGAAACACAAACAAGAGAGACCAACGGCACAGAGCAGTATTTGTTGTAGAGTCTGCAAACATTAGGGTTGTATCCTCTGTTCAAATATAGTCTGCTATTGTTGTTCCTTCTTTCCCTATTTCTCAATTCCTGCGACACCTAAAGAACAGTGAGGAAAGGATGGACTAATTGGATGGGAAAGGCCTATGAGGAAATCTTCACTGCAGGGTTGGCCCCTGAAGCTTGTTGCTTTCGGTTCTTCCCTGGGCTCCTCACTGGTTCTTGTGTCTGTCCTATCCTATCCCTGCAGGGGGAGGAACAACTTTACAGTGTGACACATGAGTCCAAGTTTTCCTTCCCTGACACAATACTGCAGCAGCTGTAATCAACATCACTTGATGTGGTCCGTACCACTTAGGCTCTAATGGCTTGTTTCTGAACGCCTTTATCATGACCCATTGACCTGGGATGATTGTGTGTCCACCTTCTGGTGGAGTCTGCCAACACGACTCAACTCTCTCTTTGGCACTCTGCACTGCCTTTGTGAGGTTTTCACAGTAAGCGATCAGGGCATCTGAAGCAATGTGCACATCAGCATTTCTAAGATCAATCACACCTGGCATCTGCATTGGGCGTCCAGTAATAATCTCATGAGGGCTCAGTCCTACTGATCTGTTGGGTGATGCTCTCATACTACACAGTACTGCGGGCAGTGCTTCAACCCATGGTACTCCTTCCTGATGCATTTTGCTTAGCCTGGTTTTGATTGTTCTGTTTGATCGTTCAACCTGTCCTGATGCTTGTGGCCTATAGGGACAGTGAAGGTTCCACTTAATCTTCAACATTCCAGACACTTCCTTGACTACCTGTCCTGTGAAGTGGGTACCTTGATCTGAGTCAATGCAATCTGGTAATCCCCATCTGGGAATGAAATCAGTGACAAGACATTTAGCAGTATGTGCAGCTGTAGCACGCCCTGTTGGATAAGCTTCTACCCATCTTGAGAACTTGTCTATTACTACCAAAACGTCAGTTTTTCCTTTACAAGGGGGCAACGATATGTAATCAACTTGCAGGTGACGAAATGGCCCTGGTGGAGCTGGGGTATGTGCTGCTGGTGTAGTGGCTGCTGGTACATCATTATTTGTCTGACATGTAACACATCTCTTGACTGTTTCAGTGGCTGCGTTTCTGAATTTTGGATTCCACCATTGATTTGAGAACCTGTGATTCATCGTTGCTGGACCACTATGACCCAAACTGTGTATTTGTTGAGCCAAATATGGCAACAGTGATTCGGGAGCAACATACTTTCCCCCTTTGGTCCAGCAGCCGGATGAATCCACAGTGGCTCCTTTGTCTAACCATGTCCATGCTTCATATAGAGGAACGTCTTTATACAGATCAACGATTGATTCAGGAGGTAGAATTGTCTTCTGTGCTGTACTACCTGAACACACTTGTACAGTTGCATAGAAACAAGCCTGTTTAGCCGCTACATCAGCAAGAGCATTACCTTTAGCTTCCGTAGTATTAGTTGTGAGATGTGCTTTCACTTTGATCACCGCTAATTTCTTTGGGAGTTTCATGGCAAACATTAAATCTTTCACTAATCCAGCATGCTTAATGGGGGATCCAGCAGAAGTTAGAAATTTTCTGGTTTGCCAAATGAAACCAAAATCATGAATTACCCCAAAAGCATACCTGGAATCTGTGTAGATATTTGCAACCGATCCTGAAGCTAGCGTGCATGCTCTAGTTAAGGCTACTAGTTCTGCAGCTTGAGCTGAAAAATGATCTGGAAGACGACCTGAAGCAACTACTTCAGTGGTGGAAGTTACTGCATATCCTGCTCGTCTGTTACCTTCAATAACTTGAGCTGAACCATCAACACACAACTCCAATTCTGCGTTCTCTATGGGAGTTTCTGCTATTTCACTTGTCGCTGCATATGTAAGCGTGACACAATCATGAGTCATTTCGCCTTCATCCTCTAACACAAATTCAGTCATTGCAGACATCATACATGAGGATGGGTTCGTGACTGGTGCACGCTGTATAACAATATTCGGGGCTGTGAGAGTTGCTAATCAATTTCCCCAACGGGAGGAGGTGACAGAAGTGACTTTTGCTTGATTCATTAGTGCGGACACTGCGTGAGGGCATTTTACGTTTACAGTCTGACCTAACACCATTCCTGATGAAGCCTGAAGCGCTAGATGAACTGCCTGTACTGCTCTGAGGCATGGGCCCATACCTTGAGCGACTATGTCAAGTTTACCGGAATAGTAATTAATTGGGCGTAAGCTGCCCCCATGATCTTGCATTAGACATGCAGTCATAAAGCCTAAGTGTTCATGGACATAAAGCACAAAGGGTCTATCAGATTGGGCAATTCCTAATGCTGGTGCTTGACATAGTGCTCTCTTCAAATCATTAAAAGCTTTGAGATGAAGTTCTTACATACAAACAGTATCTGAATCTTTACCATGGCCTTTCAACAAATCATAGAGAGGCTGAGCAATCGAGGCATAGTCTTCAATCCAAGGTCTACAATAACCTGTTGTTCCTAAAAATGAGCGGAGTGTTTTAATGGTAGTAGGCGGAGGTATTACTTTGACTGAAGCCGCTCGATCCTGTGTAATGGATCTATTTCCTGCACCAATTGTTTGACCCAGAAATGTGACTTGCTTTTTAGCGATTTGAGCTTTGTGAAAGCTGCATTTGTGTCCTTTTTTATGCAAATAGTCCAACAATGATGCCAATTCAGTTTGATGTACCTCATGATCTGTTGAGGCAATCAAAATATCATCGACATATTGGATCATAGTGGACTGTTTTACCGGACATTCTGGGTCACACAAATCACATCTGACAGCCTGATGATATATGGTTGGGGAGTTTTGAAATCCCTGTGGCAATCGTGTCCACTGGTATTGTTCATAGTCAACTGTGAAAGCTAACCATGGCTGGCTGTCAGAGTGCAACGGTACAGAAAAGAATCCATTAGACATATCAAGTACTGAAAAAATCTTACAATCTAATGGTAAGCCATTACAAATTGTAGATGGATCTGCCACTAGGGGGGTGATTTTATCAATATGTTTATTGGCTACTCTGTAGTCTATTGTAAGTCTCCATGTCCCATTAGATTTCTTGATGGGCCATATGGGTGAATTACATGGACTGTTGGTTTTAACTAGCACTCCTTGCGTCAGCAAATTTTCTACAATAAGTTTGATTCCCTGTATAGCTTCCTTATTAATCGGATATTGTTTGGTGACCGGAGGTGGAGTTCCTGTCAATTTAACTGGTTCTACACCTGTCAACAACCCACAATCATCCTTGTCTTTAGCCCAAATTGGATGATTCGGTAAGAAAGCATACTCGGGAGGGGTTGCATTATTGGTAGAAATCTGTGCTGAGGAAATTTTTATGCTAGTAGATTCTGAGGACATGTCTAAAGTTAGATTTATTTGTCTCAGAAGATCCATGCCTAAAATTGCACCTGTATTTAATGGAGCGCATAGCAATTTTGTAGTCAGAGTTTTTGGGCCAAATTGTACCTCTATGGGCGGAGTTTCATACAAAACAGAATCTTCACCTATTACACCAGTTAAACAAAGTTTGGTTTTCTTGTATGGGATGTTTAAACCTTGTGCCAATTTTGTAGGAATTACTGTAATTTCTGCACCTGTATCAAGCAAAAAATCAATCTCTTTCTCTTTTATGCTACCTTTCACAAAAAATATTTGGTCATTGTGTTGGATTACAGGGGAAAGGTAGCTACTCACAGCCCCAACAATTAGTTTTTTTCCTGGTCTTGTTGTGCTCTTAGAAGAGCCTGAACTAGCTGTCCTACAGTTTCAGTGGTCACTGGCGGAACTACTTCAGGGTTGTGTGCAGGCTGAGAAGGAGCAGAATTATGCATAGCATTTATTTTACTATCTTGCAACTTCTTCCTACACTCTTTCTCCCAATGTCCTAATTTTCCACAGTATTTGCATTTGCTTTCTCTTTTAGACCATCTATTGTCTTGTTTCGTTGTGTTAAACGTAGCTGCTGCTACTCTTACTTTTGCCTTGACATCAGCATCTCTTTCCCATGTAGCTAACCTGTCTAGGTTACTTCTGAGAGTTCTGTTAGACCAAGTTAGAGCTAAGAATGGTAATGCTTTTCTGTATTCGGCTACAAGGCCATCTGACCAGATACGAACCAGGGGTCCCTTGTCATCAAGCACACTTTCAGGGTCATCAACAATTCCACTGTAGGTTACAGCTGACTGAAAAAATCTCTCAGTATATTCACTCACAGTTTCTTCTTTCCTTTGCACAACAGAAGAATTGAGAGGAACACTATCAGTTTCCTCAATTCCCTGAAATCTTCTCTTAGCACCACACACATTGACTGAATTTACAGGCACATCAGTTACTGATTGGAGAGCTACATCTGTTTCAAAGAACGCTTGTAAATCAGGGTAAATGTTATCAGGCTGATTAACTTCCACATCAGTTTTTGCTGCAGCTTTCTTGAGGTTCAATTTCTTAGTCAAAGTGGATACTCTAGCACGGAGTTCATTGTTCTGTTTCTCTAGCTCTGAGTTACGCTGAGACTGTTGTGTCGCTAGCGTTACACTGAATTCTCTGTGACAACAGATAATGCCTTTCACATTGTTCTTACGAATACTTGCTCCTAGTACCTTTTTACACTCATCTACCGACCAAGTCTTGTCTGGATGAATCTCATATTTCTGCGTTAGTTCTTGTCTAACTTTTTCAGTGACTATTAGGTCCATTTGTTCCCCTAACAGCGTTTTGAATTCACTATCTGACCACAAAGGAGTCGCAAGACCACTCTTTTCTGTGGTTGGAATCAGCCTAGCATTCCTTCTAACCATTTTGAAAGTTTCTTCTGTACCACACAAACAAAACACTAAACAAAAAAACAAAAAAAAACTTCTCTGATCAACAGAGGGTACACTTGTTAAAAAAAGCTTAACTATTGTTAACTTTCCAAATTACCAACACTTCACACTTAACTTCCCTGCCTACAGGAACAGAGGATAAACCAAAATTATTAGCACGAAATGCTAACCTTCCCTGCCTGAAACAGAGGATAACTTCCCTGCCTACAAGAACAGAGGATAAACCAAAATTATTAGCACGAAATGCTAACCTTCCCTGCCTGAAACAGAGGATAACTTCCCTGCCTACAAGAACAGAGGATAAACCAAAATTATTAGCACGTAATGCCAAAATCTTCCCTGCCTGAAACAGAGGATAACTTTCATCTCTAAAAGAAAAACTTTAGAGGATAAACTTAGTTAAACAAACCCTACAGATGTATGTTAACTCTTCTCTGACGGCACAGAGGATACAAATTTGTACTGGTCTTAGGTTCTTTTGGATTAGAGACAGCACTCACCACAACCTTTGGTTGAGAGAAAAATTCAGTCTGGGAATCTTTGTTCAGCTGGAAGTTTCGCTGGATTTCAAAAGATGCAGTCTGGATGCAGATCTTTGTTTGAGCTTGAAGTTTTCAGGTGAGGAAGCTGGAACTCTATCCGGGTCACGGCACCATCTGTTGTTAACTTGGTTCTTCTAAAGTGTAGGAAACTCAGAAGAGAAGACCAGGAGACTTCGGATTCGATCGTAGGATTCTTTATTGAAAAACCCAAGCTGGTGGTAGCTGTAGTCATCGAAATCTCAATCTCAAGTAACTTTACAAGGTATTGTAATAAAAGTTTAATATAGAGCTATTATTTCAGCTCCGGGAATTAGTTATTAAATATTCAATATTGCTTGGTTAACAGTAATATTAATATTTAACTTATTTATACTGTATTAAGTGAACGTCCACCGAACACTAATCTCAGCATATCCTGTCGAAATCGAGCTTAGGTAGCTTTCTCTTTATGGCAAATAAGGATAAAACTTCAAATCACATTCCAGAGACAATTCTTTATGAAATGAAAAATGGTTTATTCGTAATACTGCTATTCTAACATAAATGGATTAACTGATAAGACACAAACATACATACACACATACGAGAGTTTTGAGGTTAACTGTATGAAAAAATACCATTCTTTCTATTTCATAGCTTAACTAACCAGGGAAAAGATCACGAACAAATCTTTGCTTTGTTACTGCATTCAGATCCAATTTTACCAGTTCAATCAGCAATATAGATTTAGTTAGAGGTACTTGCTTGTTGACAGTAAGCAGGTTGGAAGTTGTTTCGTTTCCTTCAAATGCGTTGCTCTGGTCTTTGTCCTCGGAAACCACGTGGGTTGGTTCGTTCGTCTCCGGGTGCTCTCGGGTGGAAACACGTGATATGTGGATGCTGCCGCGTGACGTCACAGAAGGCTTTCCTTTCGTCTGTAGGCGTTCAGTTCGTTGTTCTTTGATGTTGTGCCTTCTATCCTTCGCCTTCGAATAGATGGTTGGTTTAGTCGGTGTCGAGGCAAAGTTACGAGCGCAGCTCCAGAGATGTTCAAGAGAGAGAGCCACGAGAGTCAAGCGCCAAGAGTCAAGCCAAGTTCAAGAGAGAGTCAAGAGAGAGCGATTTGCGACTGGCGCGTTGTTTTTCAACAGTCCAACTTGCCCTGCCCCCGGGCGGCTTGTCGAATCCGATTGTCCGTATGGGGCGGAGCCCCGCCCATGTCCAGGCTTGCTGGGCTGGAACTTTTAGGTGGTGTGATATCTCTCCACTTTTGGGCAAGATAAACTTTATCGATCATTATACATGTATAATTATGCAGGGTATTAAAATTTAACGGTCATCAACACAGTTTATCACATTTGAGGCTAGCTTTCTTTAGAGATCAAACACTGCATTTTAAAACACACATCACAGTTTATGCCGTTTTAACCCATGATTAAAAATCACCCATGTTGTTCTAAGTAATTCGCATTCAAAATCATCACATCAAGCCTATGAGGGAAAGAGTACACATCAATATCCATATATTTATTTGTGTAGATAGTTATACGTGGAGAAAAGGTCAGGAATTCGGTTTTCCTTTGTCCGAGGGAACAGAGTACTGCTTCGTGCTGGGAGAGAGGGAGGGGTTGAAATACCCTCTAGGAATGTAGACCCAGAGGCATCTCTGGCTTTCTCGGAGACGTTCGTACCTTGCACGAAAGTTACTGATGAGGTCAGTTGACCTTCTCCCCTTCGGCATGAAAGGGAGGATTTTTGGGTAATAATTCATTTCTGTTGCTGGGTTTGAATTCTCCGTGTGTGTCTTCAGGTTGACATTGTGTTACACATCCCCCTTTTGCGTGGAGATGTACCCGATGGAACATCTTCAGGCACTGGAACAAGAGGCAGAGAGAATGGACACACACAAGACACCAACGAGATCTCTATCACTGACTGAAAACTGGTGAAGGGTAATTTGGAAAGGAACAGGTGAGAAACTTGAGAAGACATAGGGCTACCTTGTTTAGCATCATTGACAATTGGGTCATTTTGACTGGTTTAATTGTCGGGGTTTTCACGAGACGGTATAGGCATGATCTCAATCAGGTTGGTCACATTCTCGGGTTCGGATTCTAGGTCGAGATTACCACGTCGAAAAAGACGAGGGATGCCTGACGTGCATTTGTTGAGAGACTCTTGAACGACGTTCACTCGCTTGTGTAGGAGGAAGGCCAGTGTCAAAGTCACAACATATCCTACTATAGTCGAGATACAAAGTGCCGTGTCAGCGGCAGACCAGGACCGAATAATTGGCGTGCCAGCGGGCGGAAGGCGAGCGATAGCTTCTAAAGCTGTGTCAACCGGTGTCAGATCAATAAGCTGCGTTCCTTCCTCCTTGATCCTTTCTTCCAATTCTGGATCGAGGACAAAGGAATGCTGCTTGAAAAAGGGTGAGATTTCGATTTCGGCCTGATACTCGTCGTCGGTGAGGTGATACAATGCTAGTTCGTCAATATGGAGGATCGAGCCCTTAGGGACTGTGATCCATAACGTTTGGTTAGGCAGACCAATGCGCGTAGCGGTGTCGTGTTGATCATATGTGAGGGTAGCCGTTCGGGCTGGGGTGTTCACCAGCCATCGGTTTCCGACAATTTCGGCTTGTGTTACCTCAACCTGAGAACGTGGTGTTGCGTCGGCGGGGCAGCTAGCGTCGGGTCTCATGGCTTCTAAGCCACAGATGCCCTCTGTATTATCGCGTACGAAGGGTTTACTCGGGCAGAGGAAGTGAATGTCTTTAGTGAGCGTACACATCTTTAGGTTTGGAGCCAAGTACAACTGTTCGTTGCTATCGTGATACGCGACGACCTCGGGAGTGTGGATTTTGACATAGGTGTTCCCTTGCCAAAATCCAACATTCACAACATCTTTAAGCCGATAAATATTATTCGCATCGATAATAGGCAAACTGAGAAGAAACGCCAGATCGCCTGCTTCCGGGTCTACGTACAAGGGAATGGCGCTACCCAGGGAAAAGGCGAGATGGGTTTGAATGGGGCTAGTGGGGCCCATGGTGGCCGAAGTTAAGATGTTCTGGACAAGGCTAAGGGGTATCAGATAATGTGGAATCCTACCCATGGCTAGGCTATCGATTGAGGAACTCACTTCGCGTAGCATGTCGGCCATGAGCATAGTTAGGAGTTGCGTTTGGGCTAAATCGCCTTGCACTACTGAGAATAGTTTATTAATAGACTTGATAGTTTGGTTTAGGAGGCTACTATGTGTGTTTAGAACTGTGATCGTGCCATTCAGGGATTTTCCGAAAGTCTGTAGGGCGTGGCTCTGAACTAGGAGCTGTTGTCGTATCCCAGGCATTTCGGCCTGGATTTCACCCACATGTCGCCTGACAGTAGCTAGATTAACGGCGTTAGCCGTGTTCATGCCAATGTTGAACAGAGTTCCTACAGCCGCAGCAGCCCCCAACAGGGCCCCCAAAAACCGTTTGGGTCGCCGGTTGTACCCGCTGAGGTCAGCCTGGGTTACAGTTAATTTTTGTAATTGGAGCAGCATGTGGTTCACATCTGCTTGGGCATGGGCAAGGACTTCTCGAGTCCAACGGGCTCCAGCCCAAGAGGTGTGGGTGACTGGGAGGGTGTAGTGAACTCTGTAAACATCGCGGGGATCTAGTCTAACATACACCTTTTGGGTGTAGGTTTTACAGTTCGTTATTAATAACCCTGGCTGTTCGCGGAGTACGATCCCTGAGGCTGGTCCGGGCGCTGCCACTTCTGGCTGGGGCATGGCCCCAATCACGCAGAGACACAGGGCGGCGAATCGGAGCATCTTCCTGGTGATTGAACAGAAAGAGGCATAATTAGCGGTGACGATCATACTTTGGCGGATTGTTTCGATCGGTTAACACCAGTTCTTACGACGACCTTATTGACGGAGGTCGATCTCACTTTCAGGACCTGTATTCAAGGATTGGTTAAGGGGGTTCAAAGTGAGAGAGAGGAAAGGAAAAACACAAAGTGAGACACGAAGGAAAGAAACCAAAAAAAAAAAATTAAGACAAAAATTCAAAATCAAAATTAAGCAAAAAAATTAAAAACAAAATTGAGGGTAACTCCTCGCTACTAGATTGGTCCTAGCAGTGCTGTGGAGGAGAGAATATGGGTTGTGTCTAAGCATGGTTGCTATATGTTTTCCTAACATATCAATACTAATGCTTGTGTGGTGCATATGGTCTGTGTCAGTGGGTCTGATCTTCCCCCTTTCCATGTCGGCTGGAGTCCAGGGGCCTCTTTATCTGGTTTCGATGGACCCATCGAAGGACTGGCTCGCTGCGCCCTTGTCTGATTTTGATTCGATAGGCAACAGGTGAGAGCTTGTCTACAATCTCATGGGGTCCTGTCCAGTGAGGTAGGAACTTCTTTGACAGGTGATGGGGAGCATTCGGCCTTGGTCGGGCGAAACTGTAGTACCACACTTGATCTCCGACATTGAGCTCATGGTGAGAGGCCTTTTGGTCGTAGTAGGCTTTTCGGCCTTCCGCACTTCGTTGTAGCTGCTGTTGCGCGAAGGCAAAAGTTGTTCTCAGGTGCTGATGTAACTCTTCCAGGTACTGGTGAGTGTTATAGGCGGTGACGAGGTTCAGGTCACCAGGTTGGTACAGCAGGTGTAGTGGTAGCGTCATGTTTCTCCCTGTCATCATTGTGAACGGGGGTATTCCGGTAGATTGATGGGGTGTGGCTCGAGCGGCCATCAGTACCAGAGGGAGTTTAACGTCCCAATCCTTTTGATTGGTGGCTACGTATTTTTTTAACATGCTGACCACTGTTCTGTTAGCCCGTTCCACTTGACCGGAGGAAATTGGGTGATGGCTTATGTGGAGTTTGGCCTGTATTCCCAGGAGTTTCCATACGTTTTGCATAATTTCAGCGGTGAAGTGGGTTCCGCGGTCCGAGTTGACCCTTAAAGGCAGTCCGAATCTTGAGAAGATATGGTTCATTAACAGACAGGCTGTCGTTTCTGCTGTATCGTTGGGAGCTGGGAGGCATTCTATCCATTTTGTGAATTCGCAGATCACGGTGAGGAAATATTTGTTGCCCCGCGTTGACCGTGGTAGGGGTCCTACCCAGTCTATTTGGAGGTCCGACCATGGGAAGGTCATTCCTTTCCTTTGCAGTGGTGCTCGGTGGTTTGGATTTGCCGGTTGGAACTGGCAACACACCAGGCATCCTTTAACGTATTCTGCTACGTCTTGTTGCATGCCAGGCCAGTATGCTACTTGCTTGAGTGTTTCATAGGTGGCCTTGACTCCGTGGTGTCCTGCGCATGGTGCATCGTGTGCGTGTGTCAACATCATCCCCCTTTGGCCATGAGGGACTACGAGCCTTGGAGCAGTGGGTGGCTCAGGGACATACGTGAGGACACCGTCTCGTAGATGCAGCATGTGCTTGATCGAATGGAGCGTGCGGAGTTCGGAGGATGTTTGTAGGTCCGAGGTGGAAATGGGATTTCCCAAGGGGTCGGACAGGTGTGCTACAATGGACTGTATTGCTGAGTCCGTATGTTGGAGGGTGAGGAGGTCCTCAGCAGCGAACTGAGGCGATAGGGAGATGTGGGAGGAGGCAGGTGTGTGCCCACTCGTGGCACTTTGGCGGCGGGTCACCGCTGCCACAGTAGGGTGGGGTGGGAGGGCATGAAATGTCCAGGACTCTCCCTGTAATGCCCCTGCTTTGGCGAGGGCATCGGTTTGGTCGTTTAAGTCTTTGTCTTGTCCTGGTTGATGTGAATGACCTCTGACCTTTTTCCAATAAACGACCATGTCGTGTTCAGTGACGATGGCGTCGCTTGCTTGGAAGAGTTCCTGGTGCTTGACAGGCTTGTTGTTAGCTGTCTTGAATCCATTCCTTTTCCATCCAGTTAGATGGCATATGAAACTTAGACGGGCATAGTTCGAATCGGTACAGATGAGGAGTTCTCTGATTTTGTGGGTTGCAGCCAATTGTAGTGTGATGAGGATGGCTGCTATTTCTGCATATTGTGATGATTGTGGGCCAAGTTTGAGTTGCTGCGGTGGGCACGGGTCATTGTTGAGCCAGACCACACCCGCTCCCGCTTGTAACTTGCCCTCGCGATTGTATGAGCAGCCATCGACATATGCTGTGGGCATTCCCGTACACACATTCTCCTCGAAGTACCGATGATTTGTCGCTTGCGGTCGTGGCAGTTCTTTTGGCTCTGCTGAGGTGTCCAGCGTGTCCGTTGAACAGTTTTGGCATGCCGCAAGCCCGTTTCCCAGTGAGGATTTGTAGTTCTGGGCATATCTTGCCTCCACATCCCGTCCTTGGAGTGTCATTAGCCAGGTAGCTATGCGTGCGTTGGTTACCACGCCATCTCTGATTCGTTGACTGTTGAGGAAGGTAACTGGCTGGTGGCAAGTTTCGATGATGACTTTCTGTGCACCGATGTAATTAGAGAAACGCTGAATGCCCCACACAGTGCAAAGTAAAGCTTTTTCGCAGTGTGAATATTTGCATTCTGGGGGAAGCAGCGTTTTGCTGGCATAAGCGACCACTCGCTTGTCCTTATCATGGAGCTGGTATAGACCCGCGCTGAGGCACTGGTCAGAGAATCCCACGTCCAGATAGAATTCCTTCCCTGGGTCTGGGTAGGCGAGGCATGGAGCAGAGCGCAGGCACTGTTTGAGCTGGCTCATAGCTGTGTCCTGGGCCTTCGTCCAAACAAAAGGTTCGTCCTTTTTCAGGAGGGAAGTTAGTGGTCGTGCGATGTCAGCGTAGTTTTCGATGAACTGTCGTGAGTAATTGCACACTCCCAGAAAGCTTCGCAGCTCAGAGACGTTAGTTGGTGTTTTTATGCTTTGGATTGCTTGGGCACGGTTAGATTGTGGCTCAATGCCGTTTCGTCCGACGAGCAGTCCAACATAATTCACCTTGGTTTTGCACCATTGTCCTTTGTGAAGGGCGATTTTAGCCCCCGCTGTTGTCAGCTGGTTCAGGACATGGTCAATTTCTTTGAGGTGGTCTTCCACACTTGAACTTTTCATTAAGACATCGTCTACGTAGACGAGGTTGCCTCGGACTCTGGCGTCAGGGCAGGCTTTGTTAAGGAAAATGTTAAATTCTGCCGGTGAATTGGCATAGCCAAAGGGACACCGTGTGAAGGTGTACTGTCGGTTGCCGAAAGTGAATGCCAGCTTATGTTGGTCGTCGGGGTGGACAGGGATCGTCCAAAACCCGGAGGCGACGTCCAATGTGGACAGGATCGTCGAGCCTTTGATTTTTGGTATTTCTTGGTCCAACTGGGTCATAGGCCATCGTGACAATGGTACTTGCTGATTCAACTTGCGGTAGTCGATAGTGGGCCGCCATTTGCCGTTGGGTTTTAGGACTGGCCATATCGGGGCAGAATATGTACTGTTACAGGGCCGGATGACCCCCTTTTCCAGCATGGAGTCAACAATTTCTTGCACTGGCTCATATGACGCTATTGGAATCTTGTACTGTCGCACAAAAGTGGGTGGTGCATTTGGGTTTGTCGGTATGCGCACCGTGTGGATGTCTGTCAATCCACAATCTAGAGAGTCCTTTGCGAAAGAGTCCTTGTACTTCAGCAGAACCTCTTTGAGTCCTTGGCGCTCCACTTCGTTGTGGAGGGCATCCGCGTCACTCAAGATCTGTTGAATTTGAGTATTGAACCCGGCGTAGGGTTCTTCTGCAGTTAAGTCATTAAAGGGGCTTTGGGCCCCGTTGGTCACCCGTGTAGGTGGTTCTGTCGCAGGCTGGGTTGAGACAGCATAGACAGTGAGGTGAGTGTCATCCATTAGTTCTGAACGGCAGACGCTTTCTCTGGACACTGGCAGGATTGAGGTGATGGCAATGACTTCATGAGGTTTTGTGTATGTTATAGTGTCATTGTATCCATCTGACATTAGTTGGGCTGGTATGGGGCCTATGACAGGTACCATCAGTTCAAAGTCATGGAATGCCTGGTTGATGAGCCATCCCAGGTGGCTGGCTTTGGGAACGTGGATGTCTTGGGCCATACAGTTATTGAACAACACATATATCGCACGAGATGACACTTCAATGAGAGGTGTAGCTTCCAGAGTCAGTCCGAGTTTTAGGCAGGTTCTGGAAGGTTGGAAGAAGCTCAGCTTACTGTTGAGAGTTTGGCCAGGTCGCATGTTGAGGCGGACACTGACACTTTTGCTGTAGGCAGGTATTGTGGCTCCTTGTTCCGTAATCATCGCGCATGCGTCCGGCATGGTTTGACCGGATTGGAGGTTCTTGAGATTGACTGAAGTTGTCAGTTGGTGTGACAGGGGAGCCCATATGATGTTGTTTACAGTGTCAATGTGAGCATTGAGTCGAACCATGATATCCGCTCCAATGTAGATGTCATGCGGTAGGTCTGGGATGACGAGGAAGTAGTGACTCAGCTGTCTGTTGTTCCATCGTATGTCCAGAGCGCAGATGATCTTGGAGGTGGCCATGGTTGTCGACCAGGGACTGAGAGGGTAACGGCTGTGCTTAGTGACATGTGGTAGACTTTGACAGCTCTGCTTCAATGTTTTGAATAGCTTCAGGCTGATGGCTGAGTTCTCTGCCCATAGGGCTAGTGCTGCCTCGGACACTGATGTGCCATGAACCTCTATCGCAGTCATGATTTGAAGGAGGCCTGTGTTTGGTTCAGGCTCGTGCAGCGAGCAGAGGAGAGGGTCGTTGGCGTTTGTGCTCGGCCCAGACCTGGGCTCTGTTACTGCTTCATCGGTCATTGACTTAGGGGTAGTGTCTGTGACTTGACACTGTGACTCATTGGAGTCTAATGACTTGTAAGGCAGAGGCTCACGGACTTGTGTCCAAATCTTTAGGTGCTTGAAGTCTATTAGGGGTTCAAAACGATTAAGCAAATCTTTTCCAATGAGGAGCGGGTACGTGTTGAGTGTTGACACGTATACGGGATGGACGAAGTCCATGGGTCCCACTGTTAGATGGATTGGGGCCACATGTTTTAGTTGTAAGCCCGTGTGAGAGTATGCTTGTACGTTTAGTTCGCACCTTTGGAGCTTGAGGGTGCCATTAGTCCTCTTCGTTAATTCTTGGACTTCTTTGAGAAGTTCTGTAGACATTAGAGTGATGTCGGCTCCCGTATCCAGAAGGGCTTCGACTCTGATGTGTCGTTCGATGATGATGGAGAGGTAAAACTTTCTTGCTATACCCTTTTCAATGAGATCGCCTAGGAGTTGAGGAACTGGAGTTTGGGAGGAAATATTTAGGATGTCAGGGCTGACCTGGCGTTCTTCGGAGGAGTGGCAGATGACTAAGACAGCGCTTTCAGGAACTTGAGGATTTTCAACAGCAGGTGTCTGCTGAACGCTGCTGGAATTTGGAGTATTGGGTGCTGAGTTAGTGTTTAACTTTGTTGCTGGATTTTCAGGTGGGGCTTCATGTCCATCTGAAGTCAAGGTGTTTATTGTACTCGGAGACTGAGGTGAGGCGGTGCTGTTTCCTGTGGCTGATTCGTTTGTCTTGTCGCTGCTTTCTCGTCCGTCAGCTAGTCAGGCTGAATCCGGGTTTTCTTTCTTTTCCCACTTCTTATCTTCCTCTTTTCGTTGAAAGAACTCCTTCATCATCATTTCCATCATCTTCTGTGAGTCGAAGTGCGGTGGTGTTTTTCGTTCTTGTATGGACTCAGTTGGAGCTTGGTCACTTTGGAACCTTGGTGAATTCTTTCGTCGATTCCTTGGGCTGGTAGCCCCAGGGTGAGTCTGTCGCTTTCCGTTGGAGTTTCCATTGGATTCCCATGAGCGTTTCTCTCTTGGGTTCCGCGATCTCTCCCATTGCCTCTCCTGAGGCCTTGCTTGGTCCCATGACTTATCCCAGTGTCGTCCAGGTGAGCGTTGACGTCCACGTGGTCCATCCCATCGGTCATACCTCTGTTTAGGTCGGGTTCCAGCGTGTGAGTCTCGTTCTCTGTTGGACGGGGGTGCATTCCACTCCCTGTGTGGTGGCTTAGCACTGTCTTGGCGTTGGGTGCCCTCCAGCGCCAGTTCTTGGTGTTGAGTGTTGAAATCAAGAACTGCTGGGGGTTTTGCGCTCTTTTCTGAGGCCATCTTTTGTTTGCCGTAGGCTTTTTGCACCAAGTCTCGCAACTGCTGAATGTTCATTGTTCGTGGGCATGCGAGGACGCCAAGATGGTGGCTTATGCCAGGATGAAGGTTCCTCAGGAAGAGAGTTTTAAAGTTCAGTTCCTCTTCCATGTCAGATTCGTTACGAGTTCCAAAATATGCTTGTCTGAGTCGACTGTAGTAAGCTTGAGGAGTGTCGTGACGTCCTTGTCTCGTCTCCAGGGCAGCCACTAAGCCTTGATCGGACTCAGGGTCAGCAAACTCTTTAATGAGGGCCTTTTGAAGCCGTTGATAGTCAGTCTTTGTGTTAACAGGCTGCCGGTCAAGGAAGCTGCGCACTTCAGGACTGGATGTCGTTCGGAGTAAGTATAGTTTATCTTTGTCCGTAACATTAGGTCGCATTTCCAGATGGAAATCAATATCTTGCAGATAAGCTTGGACATTTTGGCTGTTTGGCAAGCTGGGGTTGAATTTTCCGATGTTTCGGGCGAGCTTGTCAAGATCTTTAAGGTCCAAGCCGTGCACTGACCTGCGGCTGGCTGCAGCAGATTCTTTTGGTTCCGTCGTGATATAGCGTTCTTCCGACGGCGCTGGTGAATGTTTTAACACCATCCCCTCTATCTTCGGTTCACGTGTCGGTCTATGAACAGGTGATCCAGTCCTGCTTGACGGGGGTGCCGTTGGTGCACGCCCTGTACTTGACGGCTCACGGCGTAGTTCATAAGCATGCCTGAGTTCCTCTTGGAGACTTTCAGACTCCTCTGTGACGTAGTCGAGCTGTCGTGTTAGGCGGCTGATCTCATTCCTTGACTCAGCCAAATGAACTTCGAGGGCCTTGATTCTGCTGTTTTTGTCCCTGAAGTCAGTCTTTGCCTTCTCCAGTAGCTTCTCTGCATACTGTAGCTTGTCTGCACGATCAGCGAAGTCCTCTTTGAGCTGCTGCATTTCGTGGCTGGTAGCTTCTAGAGTCTCTTTTAGCCTGTTGATCTCCTCCTCGGTGTCCTGCTCCACCTCATCGGTCCCTTCCTGTCGTACCTGAGCTTCACGTTCCAGCTGCTCTATGCGTCGTTGTGCGCTTGTCAGCTCCTGCTGGCGTTGTGCGGCGTGCTTGTCGCTCAGTTTGAGGGTGGCGATGAGTGTGTGGCTTAAAGAACCGGTGATCTTGGCTAATTCTTTGTGACTGTAGTTTTGACTTGGGTCTTGTCTCATAATGCTTGCGATGTTGTCATCTAGTTGATCCTGTGTCTGATGTTGGAGTGCTTCAGCAGCTTTAGGGAGTATGCTGTCCGTTGTAACACTTAGCCACATTTCCAGTCCTTCCCAGTGACCGACATGTTCTGTTTCGTGAGACATGCTCTGGCGGGTCAGGGAGATCTTGGACCGAACTGACACAGACCTTGAATAGGAAACAAAGCAAAAACAAAACACAAACAAAACAAACAGGGGTGTAAATGTGCAGAGTGTAGTGTATGCTAGTGTTGATTGTGTCTCTGTGTTTGTGGTCCTCTGGCAGGTGCTTCTAATTGTAGTCTCTGCAGATAAATTATTGGGCACACATAAGGCAGCCCAGCTGTGAAGCAGAGAAAGGAAAACACACACACAGAATGGGTACACAAGGACAATAGCACTAAACAGGTCTCTCTTTTAATAGCAGATTTTCTTCGTTTCGCTTTGTTAAGTCTGATTTAGAAGGGCGCTTCTAATCAGAGGATTGTAGGCGAGATTTTCTCTTTTGTAATAAGACTGGTATTGCTATTCCAATTTTCTCCTTGGAGGAAAATAACAGCAATGACAGTACTTGTCCCTTAATGGCAGGATTTTATACCGCGACGCTGGTCAGCGTGTGTCACGCGTGTTAAAACTTTTGCCGATGTCTATCTTCTCATTGCACCTGCTTTAACCTGGGGGGATAGGATTTCACAATAGAGGGTAAATGGTAAACAGTTTTGAATGTAGTTCTCAAGTTTCACATACATCTGTTCAATTGTGACATTTCGCTCTATTCGTGATTTTCCCCTGGCCAAGTCTTAAGCAAACAAGTCAAATTGGAAGTTAGTAACAGGGAAAAAGAAAAGAGATTAAGATTTATTCCCAAGATTTAAAACTAATACGTTGGCACAAGGTGGTGCTGTTGAGTGATACACTTAGGTTGGTTTGGCTGTTTACAAGGTAAACAAACTGACCTAGGTTGAGGAAACCTTAATTCCCTTTTGGGGTTTTCTAATTAGAAGGTTACGTTTTATGCTCCAGATTGGTGAGAAGTGACTTTGATGGTATGGTGTCACTGTCACTTCTCCAACACAACACTAGGGGGAGCACTATCTACTCTCAGGCCTAAGTAAAGAGGACTAATTTTAATTTAATAAAATTATTTTAATTAAATTATTATTAATTTTACTTGAGTTAATCCGATCACCTGAGGAAATGAAGTATGGCCTACAGGGGGCGCCAGACTTGTGGTAAGTCTGAAATTATAATTAAAAATTAGACTTTGTGGTTTCTAATTAAAATGTATGATGTTATAATTAAAATTAATAGGCTCACCTAGGATTAGAAATTACACGTGCAATCTGCAATTGAGTTGATAGACCAATATTGTTGCAAAATGTAAACAGGAAGTGTAATTAATCATTAAATGTAATTAGAATTTTCGAATTCATAATTAATTATCAAATTAATTTACAGCTTCCAAATCACTAGTTTCGGATTCCTATAATAGTAATTGAAATAATTTACAACTTACTCATTCCTCATTGTCATTACCATCAAACCAAATTAATTTGTATCCTGATTACTTGTAAACAAAATTAAAAATTTCTGGCCCTCTTGATAATTAAGGTTTCACTATGGTGGTCAAATTATAAGAGCGTTTATGATTCATAAATGGATACTGTTGTTGCTGGAAGCAGGAATTAAAATTATTTTATTTAAATGAAATTAATTGCAAATTAATTTGTAATCAATTGTGACATTCAATTAACAATTAAAAATTCCTAACAATAGCGCTTATCCATTGATGTGTTATGAAATCATAAAAAGCCATTATAATTGAATTAAATCAAACTCACCATATTATCAAAGTAATACTGAATTATCTTCTAATAACCCACCAGTTATTAAGCTGGTCCCACAAAAGGTAAAAAGACTTTAATCAGCTGTTATATTAAACCAACCTGTGAAATTGTTAACACTGATGATTGGGAAACATTAACACAGCCAACTTAAAACGTACGTTAGTCTTTTAAATGGGAGAGAGAGAGAGAGAGAGAGAGAGAAAGAGAAAACGTGAGTGGCTTTTTCACACACACCCACTGCATTCACTCATATGCAAACTCTCTAAATGCTATGTGCTAATCACTAGCCGTAATGCTACCAGCATGGCTAAAGCTTCTTTGTTTCAGTTAGCTTATATGCGCTAGTGCTATTCATTTACACGTGGCTAAATCTCCACGTGGCTAAACTGGTCGCTATGGCGACTCAGTGCTTGTAGGAAAAAGGGAAAATGTGCTCCAGATTAAACCTTCAGATTAACCAAGCATTGGTCAGATTTGAATCTTTACAACACATAATCTCACTCGTTTAGGGCGAGATAAATTTATCTACGGGTTACTTATAACCCAACAAAGCCTCGGCGGGCTATTATGCGAATATTTGTCTGTTTAGACCGCACACATAACAAACACAAACAATCGATTGCAAAATCTCCCCCTTTCTCAAAACGACTGGCCACTCCTTTGAGCGCCGTGCGTTTGAATTCACTCGTGAAATCAAATAATGGCTGAGAATTATTTAAATAGCTATTTTAAACATTCCACACCCGGGAGATTTGAAAATATAGCGGAGTTTGAAAGTGGGACACGCACTTACAAATCAAACTATACAGGCCTTCACTCAGAGCTCAAACGAGGGACACGCTCATTTGTCTCTTTTATGCGCTTTAGAGCGACTTTTAATTATTTACTGCAGTTTCTTCTCACAAACTCGAGTTAAACAAATACCCTCTCTTTCATTCAAACACACTGTGTTTCACAAACAAGAATGCAATACCACAAATAACCGCCTTTCCTGTATTTACTCAGTTTTTCCGGATAAAAATTGAGAAATACCCTTTTGCCTCTGGTTTGATTTTCAGATTAATCCTTAATAATGCCAGCTTTTTTCCTCCACCATTATGTAGTAAAAGTTTAATATAGAGCTATTATTTCAGCTCCGGGAATTAGTTATTAAATATTCAATATTGCTTGGTTAACAGTAATATTAATATTTAACTTATTTATACTGTATTAAGTGAACGTCCACCGAACACTAATCTCAGCATATCCTGTCGAAATCGAGCTTAGGTAGCTTTCTCTTTATGGGAAATAAGGATAAAACTTCAAATCACATTCCAGAGACAATTCTTTATGAAATGAAAAATGGTTTATTCGTAATACTGCTATTCTAACATAAATGGATTAACTGATAAGACACAAACATACATACACACATACGAGAGTTTTGAGGTTAACTGTATGAAAGAATACCATTCTTTCTATTTCATAGCTTAACTAACCAGGGAAAAGATCACGAACAAATCTTTGCTTTGTTACTGCATTCAGATCCAATTTTACCAGTTCAATCAGCAATATAGATTTAGTTAGAGGTACTTGCTTGTTGACAGTAAGCAGGTTGGAAGTTGTTTCGTTTCCTTCAAATGCGTTGCTCTGGTCTTTGTCCTCGGAAACCACGTGGGTTGGTTCGTTCGTCTCCGGGTGCTCTCGGGTGGAAACACGTGATATGTGGATGCTGCCGCGTGACGTCACAGAAGGCTTTCCTTTCGTCTGTAGGCGTTCAGTTCGTTGTTCTTTGATGTTGTGCCTTCTATCCTTCGCCTTCGAATAGATGGTTGGTTTAGTCGGTGTCGAGGCAAAGTTACGAGCGCAGCTCCAGAGATGTTCAAGAGAGAGAGCCACGAGAGTCAAGCGCCAAGAGTCAAGCCAAGTTCAAGAGAGAGTCAAGAGAGAGCGATTTGCGACTGGCGCGTTGTTTTTCAACAGTCCAACTTGCCCTGCCCCCGGGCGGCTTGTCGAATCCGATTGTCCGTATGGGGCGGAGCCCCGCCCATGTCCAGGCTTGCTGGGCTGGAACTTTTAGGTGATGTGATATCTCTCCACTTTTGGGCAAGATAAACTTTATCGATCATTATACATGTATAATTATGCAGGGTATTAAAATTTAACGGTCATCAACACAGTTTATCACATTTGAGGCTAGCTTTCTTTAGAGATCAAACACTGCATTTTAAAACACACATCACAGTTTATGCCGTTTTAACCCATGATTAAAAATCACCCACGTTGTTCTAAGTAATTCGCATTCAAAATCATCACATCAAGCCTATGAGGGAAAGAGTACACATCAATATCCATATATTTATTTGTGTAGATAGTTATACGTGGAGAAAAGGTCAGGAATTCGGTTTTCCTTTGTCCGAGGGAACAGAGTACTGCTTCGTGCTGGGAGAGAGGGAGGGGTTGAAATACCCTCTAGGAATGTAGACCCAGAGGCATCTCTGGCTTTCTCGGAGACGTTCGTACCTTGCACGAAAGTTACTGATGAGGTCAGTTGACCTTCTCCCCTTCGGCATGAAAGGGAGGATTTTTGGGTAATAATTCATTTCTGTTGCTGGGTTTGAATTCTCCGTGTGTGTCTTCAGGTTGACATTGTGTTACAGTATCTTATAGGCATTTTTGGACGAGGGACTTTTTGGAGGTGGAGACAAAGCATGCAAACAACGTATGTTGGTTTGTTACCAGACTTCCCGTGGTTCTAATCTCATAAACATAATCAAATGCATAGACACTAATTCAATCAACCTAACGAATCCACGTCTGGGCCAGGGGGCTCCGAAAGATAGACACTAATCCAATCAACCTAACGAATCCACGTCTGGGCCAGGGGTTCTTTGAATCAACGTCTGGGCCAGGGGTTATTTGAATCTCTGCCAATCAACATGACTTGATTGAGACAAAGCACAGTTATACATTGAGTCAGGAAGTGGATAATAAGAATCTAAAATAAACATTTAAATACAATTTGTAATCCCACAGACATGTATACAGAACAGTCATAAAGTAATTTCTTCAAATGTAGCACCTGCTCAGACTCAGTGTGTGATTTCGGGAACAACAGTTTCTCTTTTAAAAAATGGTCAAGTGAATGATTCAATGACTCATTTAAAACAGTTACTTGTTTCATCTCTAAATGAAATTGTCTTTGAATTATCTTTTATGTTGTTAATCTTGATGGCAATCTTTTAACTCATGATGTCTGCTCTGTATTTTTTTCTGTAAGTTGCAGGCTACACTGTAATATTTCCAGATACAAATACGTGTGTGTGCATGTATTTGCTCTTTTATAGTATATATAATTAATATAGTATCCATTATATAATGTTATGTTCCTCTCTATAGCTTGAGGTACTGTGCATGTATTTCTAAATATTTTGCAACAGGCAAGCTACAGTCTTTTCATTTACCTCACTCTTCTGTTTTTCATTTCTTGTCATCTGCAGCTTGATTATAAGGCTGATAAAGGCTGATCTCTGATCGCTGAATGCTATTTTAAGCCTTGCCACAGTCCTGTAGCCCTGGCCATGGATGCAGCAAGTGGCGCTGATGTCATGTTGACTTGTGCAGCTGTAAATTCTGTTTGTAGAGGAAAGTAAACTATTCAAGTTACCTCAGAGGAGAGACTGTTGCTTTTCTTACCAATACTGTCTAAAAGTGCAAGAGAGAGAGGACAATGATAGAGAGGTTTAGTGTGGCTAACATTGCAGTGGTTGAGTTGGAAAGGCCAGGGCGGAACTAGATCCGGGATGAAAGGAGCGGTTAGGCTCTCTGAAACCACTTCTAAACACAGCATGTGGTGAATGTGCATGTGAATCACTTTGTGTCTATACATAAACATTCACTTCCCTTTGTAAATGGTAACTTGAGATGGTAGTAAAACTTTAAATGTGAGATTTAATAATTAAAAAAGGAAGCTGATATGACTTTTTTCACACCAAAATTCAATACAATGGCCTCGCAAGCATTTGGACACCTAAGTCACAATTAAATGTATTCATGTCTTTTCATTGTTTAATAAAATTGTCATTGTTTAATAACAAATTTGGCATTAGGTCACTTGCTCACCAATGGATCCACTACAGTGAATGGGTGCCGTCAGAATGAGAGTCCAAACAGCTGATAAAAACATCTCAATAATCCACAATTAATTCACATGACTCCAGTCCATCAGTTAATATCTTGTGAAGTAGAAAGCTGTGTGTTTGTAAGAAACAAATCCATTACTACAATGTTAAGAACTGTAAGCTGTCGCTTCTTGCCAAAATACCAGGAAAGCGAGCCTACCAATGGAAGGCTCGCTTTCCTGGTATTTTCCTTTCTTGTCATCTGACATATTTGTTCAGAACTGTTTTGGACTGTTTTTGCTTTTAAACAATATTTGCTCTGTGTATATTTCTCGCCTGAATCATTAGAGATGACTTTTTTATTGGGACAAAGCAATATTGTGGATAGCAAGTTTTAGCTAGAAGTGGCAGTTTGAAGCAAGAATGGTCTTAAGGATGAATTTGTTAATTACAAACATGTAGCTCTTGGAGTAAAGTAGCCTACGTGTAGATTATTGTGATGTTTTTATTAGCTGTTTGAACTCACATTCTGACGGCACCCATTCAATGCAGAGGATCCACTGATGAAATGCTACATTTCGTAAAATCTGTTATGGTGAAGAAACCAACTCATCTACATCTCGGATGGCCCGGGGGTGAATACATTTTCACCAAAATTTCATTTTTGGATGAACTGTTCCTTTAAGAATTCATAGACCATAATTTCATTATGTTTTTACATAATAAGACTATATTTAGCTTATGTTATTGACTGAGTGAAAAGTTTAATAAGGACTTTTAAGTATATGTTCCATATGTATATTTGTCTTGTCTCAAGATTGGATTTTATTGTGCTGTGAAATTGTGTGCATCTATATTCTTTATTTGAGTCTTTTGGGAAGGGACAGGAAAGAGGGATCAAGAAGGATACATGATGCAAAGGATGGATGGGGTAAATATGTGGTCTCTAGAAACATTCTTTGGGAGGTTATGGCACTGTGAGCTTCTAGCCAAACGAGTGGGTTGACCTGTTCTGCCCTCTGATCTGTATCCCACTCCTCATAACAGGCTTCTGGGAGCTCCTATGACAATTAATAACGAAGACCCGCTACTCCCACACAACATCACAGGGATAACGAGAAGAGAAACAGAGAGAAGGGCAAACAATTTTGAAGAGATTCAGAGAGAGAGAAAGAGAGAAATGCTCCCCGTAGAGTCATTTTAAAAAGTAGTTCATAATGATTATTTTTCAGATACACAGTCAATACACATTCCAAACACTGCATTCAGAACCATGACAAGATTCACACTGTTCATCAAAACAGTTTTTACCCTTCAGATCAGAGATCAGTTTGCAATAATTTTGCATTATATAACACAGCAACCAAACTTTAAAGTGAACTGAACCCCTCTGAAACGGTGATGAAACTAAACTAATATTAATATAAGTTAAGGCAGTTAAGTAACTGCAGTTACTTTTTTCCATTTATTGACTGACAGTGCGCTGTGTGAACATGATCTTCCTGTAGTTCTAATCTAGACTAAATGTGAATGTGTATTAATTCATCCCACTCGCAAAAAACAGATTCAGTATTCATCAAAATTAATTAAAATAGTGAAATGCAAACTCAGAATATGATGCAAACCTGCAATAACTAAATATGTTAAACAACAAAAATGTATCTAATCTCATTTTATTAACCAATGTGTTTGCTGCTGACTTTTGATCCAGTTCAACTATACTAATAAGCAAAAATTACTTTAGATAAACTAACAATTGTGTTTCGTTGTTTAGTTTTTTTATGGCTGAAGAGTGTTGAACCTTCTTTTTCTGCATTCTACTGTACAGACGTGAATTTACTTTTCCTTCAGCCTGAGGTTTATTCATTACACTTTTTGATGTGAAAGGGCTTTTACATTTGCTATAAATAGAACTTGTATTAAAACAAACAATCAAGCCCTGCTCATATTTAAAAAGTAACGCGAAATTAACGCAAAAGTAACGTAACGCATTACTTTCCATAAAAAGTAACTAAGTAACGTAATTAGTTATAATAATAATAATATTATTATTAATACAATAATAATATTATTAATACAATAAATTCAAGTGGCCATGATTCCCAAAAATAACAGTGTGCGTTAAAAATGATCATCTTATCAGTTGAAGTTGAACAAAATGAGAGTTGAGTGCAGTTTTAAGCAACCTGGTCTTATAACAATTCGTACCTCTCTACACTTTTTAGCGAGACCGTATTTAGGTACCTTACTGCACGTTTAGCTGCAGTTTCAAAGAGAAATGTCCACTGAGTGGGGCTAAAACACAGATTTGATACATGAACCTTGGCACGTTTTTATTATGTTCATATAGACACGCATTGCTGTTTTTATTATGTCAACGTATTGCGGTGGTTCAGAATTCAAATATTCGGGGACCGTTACTAAAAATTAATGCTCTATCGTGTTGGAAATAAGCCCTACACCAAACCCAACCCTAAACCTACCCGATAGTGTTGACAAATGCAAAATTGATATAAAATGTATTTGTTGATGCAACCGTGCCATTTCAACTTCCTTATATTCAGATTAGAACTGTTTTGTCGAATCGTGATTACACTGGATTCTAACCCGAGCTCCTCAGCTTGCGAGTACATCTGCGTACTCCGTGAGCTACCGATCAAACTTATCGTCTATGAAAACCCATAGATATGAAGCTGGATATGTGCGATTCTAATGTTCAAAAGCATCAGTTTTCAAATCTCCCAGCATATTAATATTGCTTTGTAGTCATAACATGATATTCTTCAAATAATTGTGCAACAATTATGCTTTTTTAATCGAAACTCTGTACATTTGTGTGAAAAGGAATACTGCCTCTGGTGTTTGTTTCTGTTGGAAACTGCAATGATATGTACTTATTGGTACAAATTTCGCATCTCGCTAAAAAGTGCACCCAGGTACGTAAATGCCATGAGGTTGGTTTTTAAGGCCAGTGATAGCCTGCAAAGAAAACTTGGTTCAGTCTGAATTTGTTCTTTTAAAAAGAAGACTGAAAATCTCAGCTCAAGCTCAGTTTTAATTATGCTGTTAAGCAAACATGAATCACTCTCCTTTGAGAATGTAATTTATTCTTCTCCGCAAATAATAACAGGAAGAATTAGCCTTCTGTTTTGTTCACTGTGCTGTCATCATCTCTCTGGGACATTTTTCTAAGAAACCCGATTCACCCTGGTCATGGAAAGCCACAATGGCGTAGGTGGTAACATCCAGGACAATAGCAGTTAAGGAAATCTGCCTTTTCCTTTGTTGCAATGTATAATTTCCTGCACCCCCCCCCCCCCCCGACCTTTTGCACATATACACAGAATGAGATGGGATCAGTTTTTATTGATGCTGAACTGAGCTTTCCTGAAAGCTTTTCCCTAAATGCAAAGGCAAGATCTGATTTACTGACTCAAATGAAACTAAAGCTATTATGTAAGAAATGTTCTCAGATCAGTTACTTTTATTTGACTCTTGCTACTGTATATGGTAAGTTTCTAAACAAAGAGTTTAGACGTGAACGTCTTTTGACGTCTTCATTGTTTACGCTTCTGTCCAGTAATTTCATTAAGAAAACTTCAATTAAATATTGTGTTGCACACGGAGACTCAAACCAAGCAAAATAATGATTATTAACATTTTTCTAAACTGAGCAGTTTAGTTGTGAAGCAGATAACATTGGCAGAATAGTAATTTACCTAAATAGGTAATGGATTATAAGCATTACTGGATTGTCAGCGTGAGGGAAAAGAAGGTTGTGTGTGCGTGTGTTGTTGTCTGGCTCCAAGTGTGCACGTTATACTGTGTACTTTTGTGATTGTGAGGATATTGGGTGTGTTTTCAGAGAGATGGATTGAGATGTTGAGATTATTGTGAGATAAAACCTTAGATTAACTCAGTGAGGAGCCTCAGCATTTCACTATTGTGTTGTGATCTCTGATCTCTAATCATGTGGCACCCAGTGCACAGATTTGCTCTTAGTCTATGTATTATATTATATTATATTATATTATAGCAAAACTACCAAATTGTGCTATAAGTTTGATCGCAACATTGCTGTTAATTATGTCCACCGTCTGTTTGATTACATGGCATTAACTAACTGCTTGATTTTTTACCATACATTTCTGCCAAATGGACATCAACTTGAGATAGTCATCACTGATAAGCTATTACTAAATATAATGTGGAAACTTTAATTTTCTGTAAAGCTGCTTTGCAACAATTTGCATCGTGAAAAGGGCTATACAAATAAACTTGAATATTATATTACATCATAATCAGAATGAGCTTTATTGTAGGTATGTTTACACATACGAGGAATTTGTTATAGTGACAGAAGCTCCACAGTGCAACAGAATGACAGCAACAGGACAGGACACAGACATTTTTTATAATATTTTATATAACTAAAATGTTGGTAAAAACATGAGATTATTGTGTTGAATACACTGACTATTTGTTTTGAATCTTTTAAAGATTCTATAATTTTTGTTTGTGGCAGATTGTGTCTCTAAATATCATATACAATCAAGTACACAATATAGTCAAAACTCTGCTCAATGAGCAGGGACAGAAGAAAAGTATCCACAGTTTATAAGACAATAATTTACAGATAAATAACATAAACAGAACAGTTAAGCATAGCCAGTTCTAGTGAGTATCAGCCCACACTGAGTGGAAAACTGTTAATTAAATGTCCAAAATAAAATATAATTAAATTATAATTACATTTAAAATTATACATTTTTGAACTAATAATTACATATTATTTATATTAGTATTTTATAAAGAGATTAAAACATCCTATTAATATTAACAATAATAAGAATGACTAATCAAATGCTGGACAATTATTATAGAGTATAGTATAACAGCCCACTTTGAGCCCCATTCTGTTAATTAAGTGTCAATTTATTTAAAAATAAAATAAACTAATACATAACAATACAAATGGTCCTCTCGTTTGGACATTTATGTGTCAATTATTTAAATATCTAATGTATGCCATTTGTGGCAGGTGATGGTTTAATAGGTTGCCAGTTGTCAGATATTTCCAATGCAAGGGCCGAAGTAGGTTGTAAATGTAAGCTGGAGCAGGTTAAAGGTCAGAGAGAGACTGTGTGGTTGTGCTAAATCCAATCTGGCCTGACTGCTATTCTGAGGTAAATCAATACGCTCCAGCAGTCAAGGTCTGATTGATCAGGGGGATTTCAGTGAACTGTCCCTTCCCTCCCAGTGACATGCACAGCAACATGTCTATTTATAGAGCTTTATCAATACAGCACTGAAAGGACAGACTGCAAAGCCTCCGCAGAAACAGGCAATGCACGGAGAATACCAATAGAAATGGGCTGAGGACGTGAGGAGAGATTTCTGATGTCATCATAGCTGCAAATGGCAGCGTTCATCTGGGGGGAAAATAATCCTTAACGGTGATTTGAAATAATTTACACAGAATATTCTTCAAAATAGCTAATAATAAATTATTAAAATGGCAAAAATATTCTTTCACCTGAACACATAATTTATGCAAAACACACATGATGCAATGTGTTTTCTCCAAGGAAGTCTGTAAAACCCGGAGAACCTGTTAGCATTTCCATTCATCTCAATAGCTGTTGATCAGAATAGCGCAAACAGCCTTGGAAGGGCCCTCCAAAATGTACCAATTATATGATAAGACTCTCATTTATATGCTGTTTGCAAAAAAAGAAGAATAGACAGCAACTTGAATTGCCATTGATGTAGAAACAACTTTTTTACCTGAATAATAATTAACGAATAATAATACTATTTTTTTTTTCAAACCAAAACACATTGTTTGCAATGGCCATTCAATGTCCCTGGGGGCAAGTGGATTTGAAATGCTATTTCTGAAAAACCTATATATATTTGATAATTAAGTTACATGATTATTGTAGGTTAAAAAAGAGTTTGTCTAAAATGGTGAGGCAGTAATCACCCATTCATGTCTAAATTTGCTTAAACTGAGTCACAACTAGATCAAATTTTGTAAACCTCATGTTGTTCCAACCTATGACTTTGTTTCTAAAAACTGTATCAGTAATTTTGTCCATATAATGAAAGTAAGTGGGGTCCAAAGTTGTTTTGACTTTCATGGAAAGTCAGTCACAATTTCGTTTTTGGTCATGGAGTAATTGGTTGATTATTCTGTCGATTAATCAAGTATTATGTTATCAAGGTTCAAGGTTCTTTATTATTCGTCACATACACAATCATACAGGGTATAATCAGTAGTAAAATGTAAGTGTATGTAAATTATTAGCATATAATTAATTGTATGTAGTAATAAAATAGACCTAAGCAAACAACAGCCTTTAAAATTACTTAAAATACACAAGGCAATAATAACAAAACTGTTAAAAATATTATGTATTATAAACAATAGAGCCAACGTACAGGGCGCAAACGGCCTGATGATTATTTAAAGTCAAGTCAAGTCACCTTTATTTATATAGCGCTTTTAACAATACAAATTGTATCAAAGCAACTGCACAATATCAAAATAGAAAAAAAGTGTGTCAATAATGTAAAATGACAAGATTAAACACTCAATTTTCAGATGAAGGCATTTCATTATTGAATTTAGTGATAGCATCGTCCAGCTCAGTTCAGTTTAAACAGTATCTGTGTATCAAGTCGACGTCGCTGGAAATGAAGTGTCCCCAACCAAGCAAGCCAGAGGCTACAGCAGCAAGGAACCAAAACTCCATCGGTGACAGAAAGGAGATAAAACCATGGGAGAAACCAGGCTGAGTCGGAGTTCCAGTTCCCCTCAAGCCAGGCGAACCAGCAGTTTGTGCTGAGGACTCATCTGGTTACCTAGGTCTTGTCCCGACGGCCGTCTAGGTGATTGGGTCCTCACTGGGGATCTGTCTCTGGGATTCATCTAGTTTTCCTAGACTCCGCTGACATTCAGGGCAGTAAGGGCTGTCGAGGTTGTCTCTAGGTACTGATCCACCATCTGATCTGGATACGGACTGGATCTGGTGACTGCAGTAACCATCTGGGCTGGATAAGGACTCTGTGAGCTCCTGGGACGGAGCAGACTCTGGAGCAGACTCTGGAGCAGACTCTGTGATCTCCTGGGACGGAACAACCTCTGGAGCGGACTCTGTGAGCTCCTGGGACGGAGCGGCCTCTGGAATGGACTCTGTGAGCTCCTGGGACGGAGCGGCCTCTGGAACGGGCTCTGTGAGCTCCTGGGACGGAGCGGCCTCTGTGTGATCAGGTGAGACGTGAAGAGACTCTGGATGATCAGCTGAGACGTGAAGAGACTCTGGAGGGTCAGCAGAGACGTGAAGAGACTCTAGAAGGTCAGTAGTGAGGTGAAGAGACTCTGGAAGATCCGAAGAGACGTTAAGAGACTCTGGAAGGTCAGCAGTGACGTGAAGAGACTCTAGAAGATCCGCTGAGACGTGAAGAGACATGACTTGACTCGTGAAGATTAACCATGACTGGGCTTGAGTCTGGATGATTTGTTGTGACGTGGTGTGACTCTGGATGACCAGCTGAGACGTGGTGTGACTCTGGATGACCAGCTGAGATGTGGTGTGACTCTGGATGACCAGCTGAGACATGATGTGACTCTATGGTGTGACATGGTGAGACATGGTGTGATGACCAGCTGAGACAAGGAGAGATTCTGGCAGATCTGCCCAGACGTGACTTGACTTGTGACGATCAACGGTGAATTGACTGGATTCACGATGATCAACTATGATCTGACTGGATTTATGAAGATCAACTATCACTTGACTTGCCTCTTTAACATCAACCGTGACTTGGCAGCAATGACATGACGGAGCGTTGTTGTGGCCGCCATTTTGTGAACAGGCTCCATTGTCACTGCCATTTTGTGAATGTGTTTCAGGGCGGTTGCTATTATATGAGTGAGTGCGGTATCGCGTTCCTCCGCGATATCCACCTTGAATGCTGACCCAACCGTCCACAGAACATAATCCACAAAATTACTCAGTGACGAACGAGGACCCTTATGAATCACTTTTGAATTTAAAGGCTGGTTAAGAAATGAATTTACAGTCTGGTTATTCTGACCCATTAGCCAGAGCCAAATATTCCGCAATGTAACGCTCGAGTGATTGTGTGCCCTGCTTGAGCGCTAGCAACAGAATCGCTGCATCCATACCTGGCAAATGTTCATTGGAAAAGTCGCTGGATCCTTGTGAGGCCGAGTATTCTGTTATGGGGATGACAAGACGAGAGGCGTGCGGATCCATTTTGCAGGGCTTTATTAGGACGCATGGTCGGAAACAAGCATGGGTCACACATTGGCAAACAGGTATAGGAATGGCAAGACAGAGAGTAATCCAGGTACACGAGCAGGTATCAAAACACTAGAACACAGGCAAGACTATAACGACTGAGTGGGCTCTGTAGAGTAGCTATCGCTAGGATATACGCTTATACAATACTCGGCGATGACAGAGAGGAAGTTCAAGGCTTATGTAGAGTGTGATCAGTGCAATCAGCTGTGTGATTAGTGATCAGTGCAATCAGTTGTGTGATTAGTGCGATCAGCTGTGTGACGTCAGTGCAATGGGTTATGGGAAATGTAGTCTTAGGTGATGTGCAACCGTAGTGTGGTGCAGGAGTCCATGTGGTGAGTGAGTGACCTCTGGTGGTGAGTAACAGGGAGTGCGTGGACAGGATTCGTGACACCTATCATATGCACGCCAAAGTCAATTTTTGCATATCAATACCACAATTTTCTGTTTTTATTTGCCATACTATTTTTTCACATTTTCATGAGATTGGCTCAGCAGTTCGTGTGGAGCATTTACTGTAAACAGAACCACTCGCACACACGTAACCAATGAGCAGGTAAATAATTAAAGTGCATATATTAAACCTGCATCACATACAGTATATCTATTTAATTGAATCGTACATTTTGTGAATTCACAATAGCATTATTTTTTATTATGATTTTTAAATGGGTTTAATACCACGCAGCCTTGGAATTCAGTCCAATAAAGCGTTTCATGGATTCTCAACATGAAATGTGCCACTTCTATTTTGCTGGTTACTTGACAAAGCAAAATGCAATCGAGGATTTTAAAAAATCCAGTACTCAAGTTAAATCAGGGAATCGTGACAGCCCTATTTCGTTGTATGAAAAAATCCTTCAAAGTATTTGAAACATACAAATACAAATTTACAATACAAATTAAGCTCGGATGAGCTTTATTTGTCACATACACAATTATACAGAGTATAATGAGGAGTGAAATGTGTTCTCTGCATTTAACCCATCCAAGTGTACACACTTGGAGCAGTGGGCAGCCGACTGTGCAGCGCCCGGGGAGCAGTCGTGGACTTTCTGTCGGAGCCGGGATTCGAACCCACAACCTTGGGTTACCTCGGGTTCCAAGTCCAACGCTCTATCCATTAGGCCAACGACTGCCCAATCCTTTAAATGTCTTCTTGTGCATCTTGCAGAAGAAAAAAAGTCAGGTTTGGAATGCATGACTTGAGTAAATGATAACCTTTTAATCTTTTGATGAACTATCCCTTTAACAAATAGTTGCATAGGTCCCCTGACAATGGCCTATGTGTGTCAAAAGGGTTCTCTTCTTTGTTGTATAATTAGACACTTCCATTGAAATGTATGAAGTAAACAGATGAAGCACTTTCTGCACATTATCTGATCCAAGCCGCAAAGTGCTCTCACCCTCAACCTAAATGTCCTACAGGAAATACCAGCGGAGGCTAGACTGAGTAAACTAATAAAGCCACAGCACCTAAATCATCAGATGGAGCGGAAACATGCCCCTAGAATACAGCCAGTTGGAGATGCTAATTGGGTTTGGACCTCCAATAAACAGCGCTGATGCCTTTGGGCTTCTACATGGCCGATCAAGTGGCTGTATGAGGATGGAGGTGGACTGAGGTGACACATTTTCATGGAGGGAGATTGAACAGATTTTTATGAAGGACGGAAAGACAGTGAGCAGAGGAGGGAAAACCTCAGAAGAAGGTGGGAGGAGGGAAGGAGATCTGATGCAAGTGTGTGAGCGTGAATCTGAAATGTTGCCAGTCTGTCTGTGAGTCGTGTTGCCCCAGATGAGCCAGGACCCATGGGAAGACCGAGATTTCTCGTCTTGTTTCCAGGTACACCTACATCACCGGGCTCCCCTGCCACAGGCAACCTGAAACGAGTACATCCCGCTGTTAACGCCACAAACAATTATGATGAAACTCTGAGGGGAGCAAATACGTAGCTATGCATAAACCGCACATATATGTAAACAAACATATTTCTACATGGAATATATTGCCTGTTCTTTTGTAGTGACTCACAATCACACCCACACATACATACACTTTTTCCCTTAGCTATCTAAAAAATAATCGCGGTTATTATCGTAAACTAAAAATACAACTAAGGAGAAAAAAAAACAGGTTGAAAAAAATTGTTTATATAATTGTTCTATAACCATATTCACATGAATTAAACCATCTCCACATGTCAGATAAGACATCCCACCTGCCAAGCTGAAAATTAAAACCCACTACTGTATCTAATTAACTATATAATACGTACTATATAATGTAAAGTAACATTTATAACAGTTAGTAAGTTGCTTAGCCGTATAATAGCACTGGTATTACTTATCTGTGTTTTTGTGACAAACTGTCAGTAAAGGTGGCCACATTAATTTTGGAATAAAAAAACACACTGTAGGTAAAAAGAAAATCCATTGTCAGTGTAATATATTTTATGAAGAGCTCACACAGAAGTCCCTTCAAAACCAAGCAGCTTTTTATTGGTCAAAGCTGCTAACTTGAATCCTTTGTGAAATCCATGGGGAAATATTTATGAATCTCCGTGACCAATTAGAATCTGTCACAAAATCTGTGTGGGGAACTATTTTAGAATTGGTTTGTCATGAATCTGTAGCAAAATTGTGTGGATTCCTATCGAATGACTGCATTTTAGCTGCAAAAATTTGCCAAAAAACAGGTAATATGACTGCTTAACAAACCTAAAATTACAGTAGATATAACATCAAGTGATGATATATACTCTGTTTATTATATTCATGCATTGCATTTATCTATTTTGCTGCTGTCAATGTTTTAGCACTTAAATATCTGGTTTTCATTGTTTTTCTAATATTTCCAAGTTTTTATCATTCATCATTGTAAAAACAAACAAACAAGAAAACCTTTTGAAAGTGGTTCCAATGACATGGTTTCTCTGTGCTCTTATCATTAAGTTATAGCTGTGGTGTGAACTTAGAACTATATTCTAACAAAATTAGAAAACTTTATAGAAACCGTATTATAGAAAACTTTTTAGTTTAGTCATCGTTGGCCGGGCCTTTATTATTACTTCAGTGACATTTTCTGCATGTTGCATCGTTACGCCAGTAGGTGGCAACAAGTGGCTTTTTTAGTCATTGAATGATTAACCAGAACCATTCATTGAAAATACTGATTCGTCACTGTGGCTGGGACATGCAATGGTTTATCTTCGGCTTTGTTGTCAAGTGTTTTAATTGATGGAGCAAAACTAGGCGAAGGAATGGTCAATACTGGGTCTAAAATGTAAGTTATTTAATACCACATGTTACTTATTAGTTACTCATGCTTGTTGTAAAGTTGTATAAAAGCAGTATAAGCGTGTCTGTGATGGCTTGTGTGGTCTACAAATGAATCACATTCAAAGTCGATTAATGTTCCGAATAATATTTTGAGCAGATCAAGGTTCAAGGTTCAAGGTTTCTTTATTTGTCACATAATAAATTATACGGGGTATAATCAAAAGTGAAATGTAGATCAAATCAGTTCTGCTCAGTGGACAGTGCAAGAATATAAATTATATAAAAGTAACACAACACAAGAGCATATATATAGGTAAAAAAGAGAAATAAAGAGTAAAATGTGCAATGGAATAAAGAAAAGTGCAAAACAAGTAAGATTTGCAAAAACAGTATATGGGACTTAATAAATAGTAATATGAACAAGAGGGATGAGAGGGATGTGCAAACGGGTTGTACTGGGTATGTACACATAGCAGCAATACGGATGATGAGAATATGAATGTGTTTTTTTTTAGATAGATAGTGAAGATAGGGAAAAAGAGTAAAAACAAGTGCCACAATAACTACTTGTATTGTTTTTAAATGAATTATTATTCACAAACTCTTACCACTACTACCATAGTGAGAAGTTAATAGACTAACGTTACATTGTTTCTTCTCTTCATGAACCATTTTCTCATTTGAAGAGCTTCTGAAAAGGAGTTGTTTTTTTCAGGTGTAGCTAATTTCTTTAGATATTTTTCAGCACCTTTGTATCCAAAAGGTAGCTAGACACACACACACCCAAGCCATGAATGAAAAAGTATCATTTCTTGGTCAGACAGTGCACCTAATCCATTTAGTGGATTTAAGAGTAGCAGAAAGAAAGAGACAGACAGACACGAGATACAAAAAGAGACTGAGATCTTTGAAGCAAAGAAAAACAAGTGAGCAGACACTCTGGAACTGACACCTCCTCTCCCACACAAAGTGGTCATCATCCAGTATGGAACAAAAACACGCTGCAGTCTGATCTAATTAACTAAAGAGCAATATTTGCTCACCCGGAGGACGGCTAATGCAGCGCTGCCTTTATATGGAACGAGGCGAGAGAAAGGAACCAAAGAAAGAGTGCAGAGCTTTTAGAGTAAACACATTTGGTGTCCTTTGGAAAAAAAAAACACATTCTATAATGTGCTTGGACGGAAATGTATAGACATAATCCAATTGAGTCTTGGTGTGTGTGTGTGTTGCTTCAAGTAATCACATGTATTTCTGATGCAAAAGGCTGTAATATACATAAACTCCATAACCTTTTGCCTGTGTAAATGCAGAGCACGATGTACACGCGCCGTCTGTGAAGCGACACAAAGCCCATTGTGGTGACCTTCCTTTTTGATGTGCTCTCATGTTCTCTTTCTCTCTCTATTACCCTGTTTTGTTGAGAGCTCTCCATTTAGCTCACATTTAAATTCAGAAAACGCTCAGGAGCTTTTGTCTGATCCAGTTCATGACGTGGAGGTGACAGAGCTGTCTTTGGCCAGGCACATAAATCTATGTTTGTGCGTGTGTAACTCCAGCTTACACCTTGTCGCTACACTTAAATAAGACTAGAACAAATAAAGGCCAGTGCTGACGTGGATGAGCTATTATGGGCCTCCTGTCACTTTGCTTTCTTCTGTCCATCTATCAGGGTTAGACTTGCTCCTTTCGGACATGAAAATACATACCCTGCCTAGCCCTTCAAAAACCAGTATGGGGAGTAACGTACAGATATTAGAGTGTAGGTTATTTGTGTTTAAATGACAAAGGGTATTTTTAGATGCTGGGGAGATGGGGTCTTTGGGGTGATCTGTATCTCTTTAGTACTCTGAAATACTACGAAGATGCAGAATTAAAGGGATAGTTCACCCAAAATGAAAATTCTCTCATCCTTCACAAACTGTTATGTAGTTGCAAACCTGTATGACTTTTTTAAAGACATTCTGAAGAATTTTGATAACTATTTTTAGGTTACCTCATTTCTACCACAAGAAAAAAACATACTTTAATGTAATACTTTAATGTAAATATGACATCAATTTAAATTATGAGATATTAAGTCATACTTCTAAGATAAAAGCTGAAATTATGACATGCATAAACATAATTTTAACATAAAAAGCTGAAATCAAGTCAACTTTTATGTTATAATAATGTCTTATGTTAGAATTTACGTTCTCATAATTTTGACTTTTTATCTTATTATGACTTAACATATCATAGTTTTGATTTTTATCTCATCATAATTTATTACGATTTCAAACTTTTGTCATAATTATGATTTGTTTTAATATCATAATTATGATTTACCAAAGCTTTTATTTCTTATAATTAACTTTTTAGCTCAGAATATTGCCTTTTTATCTTATCAAGACTTAGTAAAAATGTAAAATTATGACTTAGTATATCATAATTTCAACTTATCTCATAATCATAATTGTATGTCTCAATTTTGACTTTTTATCATATAATTATAATTTACCAAAGCTTTTTTTGATGGACTTTCAAAACATTCATTCCTGTATGGACAAAAGAAAAACAACCTCAAAATGTTTCACAGAAGAAAGAAAGTGAAGAAATACAATTTTGGAATGAGGGTAGTTATTAAATGATGACAATTTTTTAAATATCCCTTTAACACAACTCTATGTAAGCTGATGACTTATACGTTATCTTAGCAGTCGAAAGCATTGGTTAATTCAGTGGTGCTTTTGGATATTAACCTTACTGGAAGTGATTTAATTATTTAATGTGCATGTTTGCAATAAATAGTGCCATTAACTGACCATCTCAGTGAGTTCATATAGACGACAGACTGCTGTACAGTATATATATATGCACTATTAATAGATGCAGGCTTATTCCATAGTTACTTAATTACTAGCACTTGCCATAATATTTACTACTATTAGTAACCCTTCACAAGCACACTTTTTTAAACTCCCCTTAATCTCATCTTAAAAAGCATTAGCCATTATGCGTGAGGTAGTGCAGTCAGTCCCCCTTTTTTAAAGCTCAGTCTTTGTTTCTCAAAAAAATGATAAGGAAAACATGGATCAGAGTTTAGTGGAGTGTGACAACAGAAGAGACTAAAGTGAGAGTTTTAAATAAAGATCGACCGTCACACAGATGGCTCCCCCTGTGTGCTCTGAGCCACTGATTCATCTTAAACACACTTGGCCAGCTGGGAACTCTGTCCTGGAGAGCAACACTGACCTCAATATACAACCTGCCTGGTCTACAAATGACCATACACACACACAGGACACAAGCTAAACAAGTTCAGCTTGGACTGTGTTAGTGCTTACAAGAATGTGTTCTCCTGAGAACTGTACTTGGCAATGCAGTATTTCTATAGACTATGTTATCAAATTAAATATGACATGCAGTACACTGTTAAAAATAAAAGTTCTTTGTGGAAGTCAAAAGGTTTCTTCGAAGCCCTGAGGGGACATGGTGATGGAAAATATATGAGATGGGTGGAAAAATTATATTTCAATGCTTTTGAGTTTATTTTGCAAAACATTCTCTTTCTCATTCAAAAGTGTTGCATTCCCCCGAGAAATATTGCGTAGTTGTTTCTCCCACCTCATTCTATTTCCATCACAAAATTTTGTGAGTGAATGCAAAGTTTCTTGGGGGAGAAACAATTTTGCTAGAGAATGCAAAAGCATTAAATTTAAAATACATTTTTCCTTTCAATGTAATTTCCCCCCCCCCCCCCCCCCCCGCTCACCATGTCCCTTTAGGGGCTTCATAGTAGGTTCTGCTTTGGCAGGAGTGTTCAAAATTTTAAATTGAGAGAAAGATTGTACGCAATATATTTTTAATGGCAGTCAAACTTATCGTGGTAACAATAAAGAAATGAAATAAATATATTGAAAATAATGTTTAAAGAAACAAATTATTAGTTTTTTTTAATACAAAGGCAGTATAAGACAATATAAAAGCAGATTATTTAATTAAAATATTTAATTTGATTTAATATTTTCAAGTATTATTTAATTTTTATGATAAATACGTTTTCAGATATTTTATGCATGGAAATATATCCTTGTATTGTTATTTTAGGAATAGGGGGCCCTGTAGCCATGTAAAGGGGTCCAGAACAGGATAACCTAGAACTATATGGTATCAGGCAATACAATTTAAAAACTATATATATATAGTTTATTATTCGAATGCATATTATGTTTTTGCCATTTTGTAATATTGTGCCTATGCATTGCCTTATCCAACCTGCATTCATATTTGTATCAATACAATGCCTTTCCTTCAGTTTTAAATTCAAGATATGAATGCAAGAAGTTGCATTTTACTCTGCATGCCGAGCACATAAACCCTGCGAGAGTGTCAGCGGCGCAGCTCAGAGCAGCAACGTGTCAAGCAAGATGCAGGGAGGTAGTATTTATATCTCCAGAAAAAACTGGTAGTGTGTCTTTTTATGGAGGCCAGAGGCATGATAATGGAAGAGAGATGGAGTGAGAAAGAAAATTAAAAAAAGAGATAAAGATAGACAGCATACTAAACCGAAAGAGCGATAGACAGAGAGACATGCCTTCTGGTTGTAGATGAGGGCCACAGCTGTGTTTCGTGTGGTATTTTTAAACGCATCAATGCTGCTCCAATCCCTGCACCGCGCCTGACCTATTTATAGCCTGAGCCGGCCATTGTTCTATTTCTGTCACCTGTGGGCCATGCTCTTGTTGATTCACATGCAAATCAGCCTCCTCCTCCTCTCTGCAGCAAGCAACTTGATAGAAAAGCAGAAAGAGAGAGAGAGAGAAAGAAACAGGAGCTGAATGCAACTCCGAACCACCTTGGAGGACCAAAAAAAAACCTGTTTGAGAGGGAGGGAGGACCGAAAACAGTGAATCTGACACATCGAGGAGAAAATAACAAGCAGTTTTGTCGGGACAAGAGGAAGGCAGAGTGTAGAGAGTGTGAGAGACTCTCCTGCTGATTCTCAGATCCACTTAGGTGTCGACTGGAGAAGAAGCGAAGAGATGAGCAGAGCAGAGGAGTGAAGCTTTTTAGTGTTAGTGAGGGAGAGCTCTGTCACTCTTCGGGTGTCGCTTAAGAAGAGGAGGAGGAGGAGGAGGCAGGGACGAATGTTCCTGGTCTCTTGAGAGAGAGAGAGAGAGAGAGAGCGTAGCACACAAACATAGAGAGAGAGACCGAGAGAAGAGGAGGGGACAAGCTGACAGCAATACAGGAAGAGCAGGGCTGGCAGACGATGTGCTGCTAACTGAAGTACTAATGCTCCAGACCATTTACGAGGCCGACTCCTGTTTCTCCACAGACGGCATCGGAAAGCACCGGCTGCCTCTGACCCCTCACGACGTTGACATGCACAACGTCAACAACTCAGGTGACTCCTTTTGTAAGATCTCTGTCAGTCTTTTGTATTGTGATAAAAAGGGTCTTGAACTTGTGGAGTTTTATCCTGCAGGGCTGCAAGATCTGAAGTGCTGTAAGATTGTGTTTGTGTTATTATTATACTGTCTGAGGAGAAACTTTTAGGAGAGCATCATTCTGTGGATGACTATTTGTGAGTTTAACCTTAAACCACTGAATCAACAAAGGGGAGGCTCAAGGTACACGTAATTATCCTGTCAGATGTCAGAAAGCGTAGGTTATAATTGGGATAAAAACAGAACACGTACAGTTTGTTATGCGAATTTAGCCCTTAATTCAGGAGAGAGGAAACTTCCTGAGAAATACGGCGTCAACATGAAAGGCGCATTACTCTTCGTGTTCGCCAAAGACAATCAACCCTTTCTATTTTTGACCTGACACTGTTTGCCGAGAGCTTGGGTCTGACATCACTGAGCGAGGATGTGTTAGCTTTATTGTCTAAAATTTGAGCGTGACTCATTTTTGCTCTTTGCTGTTGTTTCTGACTTGTGGTCTCTGCCAGAAAGCTGCTCGAGCAAACTCTGGTTCAAAACGTGTTGTTCTGGGAAATCTATGATATGAAAGTTTGGGGGAATGTGGGGGAAGGAAATACATAATAAGACAGATTGAGCCATTTCAGTTCCTGAAAGAAGGGTGGAGGACATTGCCTCACCTCTGATTTTTCTCTCTTTATACTTATCATCGCTGAACCGCAGGAGATGGTCTGCCTAGATTTCAGCATCGTTGCAACATAACTGAAAGTACGCTACATATTTTCAACTCCCAAATCAGAGCACGCACTGCCTAACGCAATCCTGTCATTCTAATTATAGCTCTAACCCTCATTTGTACAAGTATTGTGCACAAAGATAAGAGAAAGACTGATCTGACGTCTTCAATAAGGCTCAGCACAGCAACCTGTTAGGGGACTAAGTCAAATCAACCAGGGCAATAGGGCACCGCATTCCTCGCCCTAAACTCCTCCGTCTGATACCGAGCTATTCAATTAATGCTCATCTGTCCAGTGAAAGCCCTGTACAAGCATGCATGGCATTATAAAGAAGTATGCAGTTAAACAACAGCCACCCGAGCGAGGCAGGGAGGCCTGTTGTTCGCTCTGTGGGTCAGCTATTCTTAGTATGTTATTTCCAGCTTATAGCATTAGAGTGCTAAGATTAGCTGCCGTGGCACTCTGCTATCATACCATCTCTACAAACTCTTAATATAACCGTACAGTGGAACAGTTATTAACAGGGAGTGTGTCACCGTCATGTGATATGCGGTGAGGTTTTACATCTGTTATTGTTGACAAGGGGTCTGCTTGTTAAAAATGTCCGTTTCTTCTTTTTGTGTTTCTGCTCGATGTAAATAGCACTGCTGCAAAATTCAGAGTGTGGAGTTTCTGAAGTATTTTGACTGTGATCTTTTCACTGTGTGATCAAGATAAACTGCAGTTAATGTGTTGAGGCAAATAGGTCAAGTTAAGTGTTCCTTAAGAGTGCCGACTTAAGGATTTAATCTGTAACACTAAACAAGCGCAAGGAAGCATCTCTTTGGTTCAAAGAAAATATGTGATCAGAGTCGAGGCAGAAATCTATGGGAGCTGCTGTTGGAATATGTTTATTGTAATGCTAATGTGCACCCGCTGTCAGTTTTAAAGCATTGAAGCTAGTCTTCCTACAACTGTTATAATCATTCTGACAATTCAGAGTAAAGCAAATGTTAGAAGGCTGAATATTGCAACCTGGTCTCATGGTATTTATGCACCTGGGTGCACTTTTTAGCGAGACACGAAATACGTACCAATAACTACATTACAGCAGTTTCCAAAAGAAACAAACACTAGAGGCAATAAAACTCTTACACCTTTTACTCCTTTTCACACAAATTTACAGAGTTTTGATTAAAAAAGCTTAATTTTTGCATATCATATAGAATATCATGTTATGTCTTCAAAACAATATTAAAAAGCTGGGAGATTTGAAAAAACTGATGCTTTTGAACATTAGAATCACACATATCCAGCTTCATATTTATGGGTTTTCATAGATGGTAAGTTTGTTCGGTAGCTCACGGAGTACGGGGACGTACTTTCGAGGCGAGGAGCTCCGGTTTGAATCCCATGTAATCACGATTCGACAAAGCAGTTAAAATCTGCATATAAGGAAGTTCAAATAGCACGGTTGCATCAACAAATATGTTTTTACATCAGTTTTGCATTTGTTAATACTATTGGGTAGGTTTAGGGTTGGGTTTGGTGTAGGGTATATTTCCAACACGATAGAGCATTAACTTTTTGGGACAGACCCCGAATATTAGAATTTTGAACCGCCGAAATGCGTTTCTGTAGCAATGTAATAAAAACACAGCAATATGTACCTATATCTACGTAATAAAAACGTGTCAGGGTTTATGTATTTAACCTGTGTTTTAGCACCACTTAGTGGACATTTCTCTTTGAAAGTGCGACGAAACGTGCAGTTAGGTACATAAAAAAGGTGTCGCACAGAAAGTGCACAGAGGTACGTATTTTTATGAGACCAGGTTGGAATATTCTGTTGAATGAATAAAATATTTTGAATGAATGGTTGAAAGTCATCTTCTGTTTGGTGTGAAATGTCTTGTAGTGCTAAAATTTGTTCTGGTTTATTTGAGGTGTGCTTCAGCGAAAGCACAACACAGTGTCTCAAGTGTAAAGGACTCATAAAGAGATCTAGTCTAATACAATTGCTGCAATGTTATTCTCACCGAGCAAGCAGTCCCTTAATATAGATGATAATGAGTGACAATTAATGGATAAGTGCATTTTTTTATATATTTCTGAATAAAACAAATGACTGTTCAGGCATCATCTTGTTGTTTTTACATGTAGCCTTTCACAATGGCTCCAGGCTATTTTATATAAAAAAAAACGAGTTTATGCTAATGACAGTGATGAGCAAATAATGTGATCATGCAGTTTATGGAAAACTAAAGTAGAAAATTGAACCTTTTGTTGGGCTGATATTACAAATGTATTATTCATCATAACAAGTGGAATGACTCTCTCGCTGATGTTTAATGTCAGGGATGTGATTACACTTGTTGTTGGTTGGAAACATTTATTATTACATACATTTTTTTCAAGATTTAGTTTATTGCAATAAATGATTTGTAATCAATAATCAATAATTTTGAAATAGTTTCAATGTATTTAGTTTTTAACTCTCACATATATGCATATTGTGTTCCACACAAACACAGTATTTATACATTATATAACAAATATTGAAATCATGTTATATATATATACTTATGAAAAATTTTGAAATATATTTTTTTAAATAAAATGTTTTAAACTCAAATGTTGAGGGAAGCTATTTTCTATTCTTATTTAAAAATATATATTTGTTATATTTATATCTTTATAAAAATTATATATCAGGAAAATTAAGTCAAATACATTTGCTTTACTTATATTTACTTATAATTTTTAGGGCATTTTCCCCCCTGTATTTAATAATGCATCCAAAAATAAACCCCGAAAACATATTTTTTTTGCTGAAAGGGATGATCTGGATTCCCCCTGTCCTGTTTTTGCTGTGAGTAATAAGCTTCTACTTAAAAATACAGCAGCGTTTCCTGCTTTAGACACGCCTGCAGCCCAGAATAACATCAGCCGTAATGAACACTCAGTCACCGCAGCATATGCAGCCAAAAAAGCCTCACTGTTTTTACTAAGAAACACACCGTATCTCCTCTAAATATAAAAAACTGTTACTGACAACAGAGGTTAAAAAATAGAATTCAATTTAACTGTGCCGGAGGCTAATTTATAGGGCACCTAATTATTTTGCAGCTTGTTATCTGTACTCCGTATGTAAATTATGTACCAGCCTCACTGCAGAAAAGGTTAACTTATGCAGCATTTGAAGCATACAAAAATACGAGATATTTATAAAATATTTATGGTCTTTTTTTAAACATAACATTAAAAAAGTCATGAAATCTATAATTTAATTTAGCTATTCAACATTGCACTGACTCTACCAAGGCTATTTATACTAAATATAAATTTTAATTTAATTAAAAGGTGGCACATCATTTTGTGAGACATTTCTTCCAATACAGACTGTCATGTATGCAGACGCATAATTAAGAGTCTAATTCAGTACCTTTTTCACTTAACAGTGTGTGGGAGGTTTGCTTTTATGGCTGTATGCAGCACTACAAACTCAAGGCTTTGATCATATCAGTAATCAACCGTAATGAGAAACATCAGTCTATGAGAAATGCATTGCTCAAGGGATTATGGGAAATGTAGTACAGCAGATGAGTCACCATTTCCCTGTGGGGAAAGGGAACCGTTTGGACGTGAGGCAGGATGCTTGTTATCCCTTCCTGCTAAAAATAAAAAAGGGGGCTTTCGGTCTTCGAAACTTGTGTTTACTGATTCAGTGCCACATCCGTACCACCATTCTCATCTCATGTCATACCGTTCAGTCGAGAACTTTAAAGTAAAACCACAACTAAAGACAGTTCTTGAAAGCTATAAGGTGCTTGAAATGTTTGTGGTGGTGGAAGGGTGTGCAGCGCAATAGCTTACATAAATTTGACAGGGTGCTCTTATTTTTGCACGAGTTAAAATTACCAGATGGCTCCACACGTTTGACAGTCTTTCACACATTCCCTATATTAAGAGTGTTCTCAGAAAAGCAGTTATATTTAGCCCATTTACTGCTGTTTGCGATTTCTCTTTTCAGCTCAACTGGCATTAATACATCAACAGCTCTTCTTGGCTTCATTACACATAATGTTCTTGCAAAGGCTCAAGGACAAAACATGAGGTGCTAGTGTGTTTTGTCTCATAACATTGATTTAGTGCTGATGTCAGGTGATGCAAAAATGTCCCATGTCTCACTGTAGTCTCAACTAGTGCCTGGTTAACATAATAAAAATAGAGTGGCGGGACTGATGGAAAAACATGAACGCCATTGCGGTTCTATAGCATCCAACCTGTTGATTAATTTAGTCAACAATGTATTATGAAAGCTAAGTAGACTGAAGCAATATAGATCTTATCAAATGGCGGAATTGGTTGATGTTTGGCGCTGTTTGTGGTTCTCACACATTTGATATGCTAAATATGAGTATGTGAATGCATTACTAAAACACAGGCAAAGTTTCATGTTTATTCAGTGCAACACCTCTATTGAATGATATATCATGAAACAGTCAGTGTGACCAGTGCAGTCACTTTCCCGAATTAAGTGAAGAGTAGGCAGTGTTGCCAGGTTTTCAAAACAGAACCCACCCAATTGCTACCCAAAACTAGCCCAAAACTAGGCCAACTGCGTTTCGAGGGGGGTTCACTGGTAAAAATCGCGACGCGGGGGGTAAATTACACATTTTTTCTACAGGGTTCCTCCAGTAACATTCCCATTCCATGAGCTAAATATCACATTATTGGGGGGGGGCGCTTCAATTCACGGACATGAAACACATGAAATTCACATTCAATAGTGAATCAAAACTCTTAGGTCAAAAACTATAGTCTGATCCACGAACGATCGACTCTTATGATGAGTAGGTTCTTTGTAGTGAATCAAAAATGTTCTGGACAAGCAGTGTGTAATCTGATTCACGAATTAATGACTCTCATGAGTCAGTTTTTCATAGTGAATCAAAAACTTTCAGGGCAACTAGTGTAGTCTGCTTCGCAAAACGAATGATTCTTATTAGTTGATTCTTTGTAGTGAATCAAACACAGACTCTGACTGGTTGTTATGACAGTGTGTACTTAAAGATACACATTATGTGTTTTTTTCGTAATATAAGAAAAAATACATTACTTAAATACTTGCGTTTTTTTTGTGTGTGTTTAGTATTGTTTTTCAATTAAAATCAATTATTTGACCGTATTAATGCCGCCTCTAAAAAAGCAGCATAAAAAGTGTAAAATCACCTTTTGCAGGAACTGATTTAAACTCGTTAATGAAATGATCTCATCATTTGGAAGATTCCCCAAATATTTATTCTTAAAAGGTATTAAAAAACTTTTTAATGGAAGTGTTAAGGAACCAGCACTGTGAAAAGGAATACAAAAAGTAATAATTTTAATTCTTTCCAGTTACCATCCTTAAACCCTATAGTTCACATTAGAAGAAGCCTTTTGACCTTTGATGACATCAATGTTTCTCTTCCCAACAATGTGTCACAAATGATGTCACGCTGTCTGGAACAAGGTTAAGTTGTTATCCAGAGAGCCATTTGGTCTAACCTGGTCATTCTTAATCTTCAAACCGCCTACTACCAGTTGAGTTGGGAGGTGTGAGTGGGTTGACCTGAGGTTTCTTTGCCGAGAGCTCGGCTGGATGGCGGATCAAAGTGTATCTTTTTAATGATGGTAATGGGGAGGGCAAGCAGGGAAACATAAGATAAATGAGATATCACTGTGGCGAGCGCTCCAAGCCAGCAGGTGTTTCTGAGGCTATTTTTTGCTCCATTAGGGCAGCGAGCCCAATTCATGTGACTCATTGTTGAAGCTCATTGGCTGACTCCATGAGTGCTGGAAGAACACAGGCTGCTCTTTGTAAAGAGCTCTCTCAAGTCAGAATTAATATTCCCCCATCATTCCAGGATGCTAAAGGTCATCTGTTTGCCTCATTAGAAAGAGCTGCTCCTTTCGATTCAAAGTCAGCTCTCTTCCGAGAAGTGCCGTCACGACAACAAACCAAGGTGAATTTATGCGAAACACCCAGAAGTTGGACCTGGCAGGCATAGCCGACGTGCATCAGTGTCGACAGAATGAGTGAGAGCTTGTGTGTGTATATGTTTCTGTCTTATATAAGGGATGATATAATATCCATGGGTGCTCTCGGGGAGGAGACACCACACAGCGGCAGCGCAGTTCAATATCTGCAGGAAGAGGAGTAATTTTGATGTCGCCAGCGTTGCCATGGCAGCCAGTTTGGGTGGTGGATTGGGTGTGGGTTTTGTCATAGTCTAAGATTGCACCACTTGCTTTTATGTTGCTATTTATAAGCAGCGGTTGCGCATGCAGACATTTTTGATGATGGCAGAGAACATTATGTTCAACCAAACAAGCACACAAATGCTTTACATTAATGTGTGAATTGCTGTGTGTGTCACAGTAAGTGCCTTGCTATGGCAACTCATTAGGGGAATATTCTAGGCTTAAGAGACACTGGTTCATGGATAGAATTTGTGGTTTAAAGGCTTTGTCTCTGTGTGTGTGTGTGTTTGAGCATGGAACAGGTGGTGGTGCGTTATGCCAATAACAAGATTTCTGAGGATTAAAGTTACATAGCTAATGAGTCTCTTGCATCCAGCGTGCTTATTGAAATTCCATCGATCTATCGATCTATCATTCTGCCATTCGTTCTGTCATTCTGCCATGTTCTTCTGTCTATCTATCTATCTATCTATCTATCTATCTATCTATCTATCTATCTATCTATCTATCTATCTATCTATCTATCTATCTTCGTTCTGTCTTTATCATTCTATTGTTCTGTCATTTTTGTTCTGTTGTTCTATGAATTGTTCAATCTTTCTGTTGTTCTGATATTCTATCTATCCATCCATCCATCCATCCATCCAGCCAGCCAGCCAGCCAGCCAGCCAGCCATCGTTCTGTCTGTCATTTTGTCTGTCATTCACAATATTTTGGAGATTGTTTAAAACAAATTGTAATCCCCATAATGAAAATAGTAGGATCCCAAACAACAACTTCAGACCCCATTGACTTTCAGCTTGGACGAAAAAGAAAATGTCTTTTCAAAATGTTTTCTTTTGTGCTTGACATAAGAAATAGAGTGACACAGGTTTGGAACAGCAAAAACTTTTAATAGAAATTACATTGCTGTACCTGAAAGCATGAACAAATCAATATTCTCAGTTATTGATTGTTTATCAGCCATTAAGGCTATGTACTAAAGCGCTCTTTAAAAATTAGCCAACTACTCCATCATGCTGACTAAGAAGATAAACCATTTGACTTAATCATGTTTCCAGACACTTACTTACTCAGTTAACCTTAAAGTGACTTGATTTTGGTTTGGGACTTCCTGCCATTACATCATCCCCAATTGTGTAACAACCACTGTGTGCTTTCCCTCAATGAGAAATTCACTGGACCATAAGTATATCCTGACCAGCTGTTCTTTAAACTTCTTTGTCTTTGTTCTCCACACCCAGATATTATTCTGTAAGTGTACACTTTACAATCTCCATGTCTTCGTAATTGCTTTTCGTCACGCAGAAGAGTCACAGTCTCTTATGATGAGCATCTCCTCTTATCCCCTTTCCGAGGGACTGTCCTCCAGGTTTGCTATTGATTTTTACTGTCTCTCGGATATATATAGTTCTTGGGGCCTTGGGGATGCCCTCTGCTTTTTGTACCCGATGTATTACTGGTAATGAGGCACAGCTTGAAGACTGCAGCAGCAATTTTCCATAATGGTGAAGGTGTGATGATGGCTCTTAGGAGGGAGGATGGTGGGGGAATAAGAGGCAGGAACACAAACATCACAACTTTCTGAACAACAAACTGCAGCACTGCAGTCTCTATACTGACCAGAGGTGTCAGTAGAGCACACTGGACCAAACCATGGCCAGTAATAACCTTCAGAAATGCACATGGAATGCAGCCTGGGATTCTTATATAGACACTATACTGCGTAGTTGTTTCTACTGTATCTCTGCTGTATCAGAGAAGCTCATATGGGGCTATACTTAAAAATATTTGAATCACCTTTATAGCAATTTTTTTAAACAGCCGATGAATGCTAAAAACATTGAAACAAGCCAACTTGACTTTAAAACACATTCGACAATTATTTTCACATTAATTTTAAAATCATGATCTTGCAATGAATACATGTGAATGTAAATTGTCAATGTTATACGTTTTTAATTTATTTTATTTAGTGATTTACAAAAAATATTTATGAATTCATGAATGTCATTATGTTTTGCATTAGTGAACACATTGCATTTTACACATGGTCTTGACTTTTTTATATTGACCTCCAGGAGTCCTTTACATGACATAGCATTCTGTTTTACTTATTTTTTTTTAACAATGCATGTTGGTTGTACCACATGACATTGTTGGTTGCACTTTGATTTGATGGACTCAAGTTTTTTTTTAAATATGAACCATTTCAAAACCAAAGATATTCATATCCTCATATATGTATACCTGATCGTTTAAATATCTCTGAATAATTATTGATAATAAACCATCAAAATGTATTAAAGACTTTTGTACTAAATCCTTTTATTCTCCTTCTTTTTGTCTCAGTGGACATTAAGCCAGAGATTCCACTGGCTCTTGATCCGGGCTCCCCACTGGACCTACGTACAGACGTTAGGATGCAGAGCTCTGCTTCTGATCCCATTGTGTGGGAAAGACAACTTCAACAAGAGATACTCTTCATTCAGAAACAGCAGCATATTCAGAAACAGTTACTCATCAGTGAGTTCCAGAAGCAGCACGAGAACCTGGTTCGCCAGCATCAAGCCCAGATACAGGAGCATTTGAAGGTACCAACACAACACAGTTGATATACTGAGTACACCCAGACAGTCCAACTAGATGAATAAAGGTATAATAAACATCTGCCTCTCAGTTGCAGCAGGAGCTACTTTCTATGAAGCAACAACAGGAGCAGCTGGAGAAAGAGAGGAAACTAGAGCTCCAGAGTCAGGAGAGAGAACTGGAGAGACATCGCCGTGAACAACAAGTCCTGGTCCTCCGCAACAGAGAGAAGAGCAGAGAGAGTAAGAGCTCATCATCACGCTCACCCACACAACACTCAAACACTCAACAACCTGTCTGTACCTAATACCATCAAAATGTCATCACACAAATGTCACACATTTATATGACGTCTGCTTCTTTCCATGTTCACTTGAGGTGTTGAACAACATAGGATGGAATTTACCACAAAAAAGGTGGTGTAGTCTAGTCAGCTTGATCTGGGCTGGCAAACTGTTTAAAAACTTATTTTTAATAAGAAATATGACTTAATATGAACACCCTTGACAGGTGTTCCTGTGGCTCAGTGGTAGAGCATTGCGTTAGCAGCGCAAAAGGTTGTGGGTTCAATTCCCAGGGAACACACATACTGATAAAAAAATGTATAGCCCAAATGCACTGTAAGTCGCTTTGGATAAAAGTGTCTGCTAAATGCATAAATATTTCTTACAAATTATTTTTAAATAAATAAATTAGAATGGCAATTTTGCACACAGTTTTATTTAACAGCCTTCAAGAGGGCTTCACTGCTGCTGTCCAGAAGAGGGGGATATTCCTTCTTTTGTATGAAGGTGCTCAAAAATGTTTAGCCAATGATGTTACAGAGGCATCTGAACTAGAGCTTTTGAGAGGAGTGTGTGGGTGAATGTGTAGGAGAGAGATGCTATTGTTTGAGGCCGATCCTGCTGTGTCTGGGAGTGGCACTAATACAGTCATTTCTCTGACCTTGAAATGAAGCCAAACTCTGGAAACAAACATTCTTTCTGTTTACAGTGACTGTCTCACGCTAACCACAGAATGTTAGTCGAGCTCTGTCAGGAATGTCTCAGTTTTATTGTCTCTAAATATAATTTGAATCAACCCCAAGATGCTCATAATTTCTGTTTGTGCGTCTCCTGGTCTGACAGGTGCAGTGGCCAGCACTGAGGTCAAGCAGAAACTCCAAGAGTTTCTGTTGAGTAAATCCACCAAAGACGGTACAACCAATGGGGTCCTCCAGAGCTCCAAACTGTGGTACACGTAAGTAACCTTCACATACCTCAGATACCTTAAAACATTTGCTGTTTTAAAAGAGCTGGATTTTTAGTTTCAGACTTTTCATTTTAAATTAATTTACATTTAAATAATATTTAAAAACTAGTGCTGTCAAATGATTAATCACGATTAATCGCATCCAAAATAAAAGTTTTTGTTCACATAATATATGTGTGTGTGTGTTCTGTGTATATTATGTATATATATATATATATATATATATATATATATATATATATAAAGACACACACATACAGCATATATTTTGAAAATAGTTACATGTATTTGCATGTATATATTTATATTCATATAAATGATAAATATAGATATTTAATATATAAACGTAACATATTTTTCTTAAATACATGTGTGTGTATTTATATATACATAATAAATATACACAGTACACACACATATTTTATGTAAAAAAAAAAAGTTTATTGTGAATGTGATTAATCACGATTAATCGTTTGACAGCACTATTAAAAACGTATCATCTTAATAGATAAATCAAAATATTGTTCACTATGATTGTAAAGTTTGGGGTCAGTAAAATGTATAATGTTTTGAAAGAAGTCTCTTATGCTCACTTTATTTGATCAAAAATACAGTAAAAACTAATATTTTGAAATATTATTGCAATTTAAAATAGTACCAGTTTTCTTTATTTGCATATGTTTTAAAATATAATTTATTCATGTGACAGCAAAGCCGAATTTTCAGCATCACGACTTCAGTCTTTAGTGTCACATGATCATTCAGAAATCATTATAATATATGTTGCTTAATATACATTATTTTCAGGATTATTTAATGAATGTTATGTTTAAAGGAACAGCATTTATTTAATATATCTTTGTAACATAATACATATATTTACTATTTTAAGAATATAATTCATCCTTGCTGAATAAAAGTATTCATTTATTTTTTAAATCTTATTTACTCCAAACTTTTGAATGATTGTGTATTTAAATGCACATGAATAAAACAAAACCGGAGGAACATTTCAGACTTTCCAATGTAATTAAATGTAGGTGATTTGAACTAATAATCAGTAATGTGATAGTAAGGTGGATAGTACTAGAGCACAGAAGAGCTGTCAGCTGTATTTATAATTGTGAGGTAAGTTCAGGAGTTCAGTTTGCATCTTCTTTCTGTTCAGGTCCTCTCAGCACACCTCTCTGGAGCAAAGTTCACCTCGTTTGGGAGGAGCGTCCTCCTCCTGCAAGATCTCCCTGCTCTCCCCACAAGACTCCCGGGACGACTTTCCTCTGAGGAAGACAGGTAGGTTTCTAAAATTTGGCCTCACAAAACTGTCACAAAAAGACGTAACTCACACTATCGTTTTGCAATAGCATCATAATGTGTGTTGCATTCATGAGACATTCTACAAATTATATTTCATTTCTGCTTTTATTGCTTTATGAAACATGGGAGGTGGGGTTATGACTCAAAAGTCTTTTTCCCAGAATTACAAGATCCCTTGAGAGACGACGCATAGGCTCAGATTTGCGTTATTTCAGGGATAGTTTAATGAAGAGTGGATTTCCACAGTAGGATTTATTTTCCTCTGAGCATGCTATAGAACCACAAATTTCCTAAAACAGTAAAGGTATATCATTTTCAGCTATATAAGAGGCTTTAATTATTTCGAAAATCCTTGACTTTTTACAGAAAACACCACAGGTTTGTTGACTCAGTGCTGGAAGGAGTCTCGTAGGAAGTCAGTATTAATGTGAGTTATGACTCCCACTTGGCTGGCCAGTCATGAGGCCGAACTGTTCATATTTGTGCTGTTAAGTCACGGAAATGACATTACTTTCCTTCCCCTTTGTGTCCCTTTGAATTATGACGGTAAACAATTATACCTGCTTAAATGCTTTACCATATGGGTTGGCATGTTGTGTATTTACATAATTTAGGGATCAGGCAAGTGAGGTTTAATCCTAAATTATGCGGACTGTGTCTGCCAAATGTAAACTAATCTAAGGTAATTATCTAGATTGTTCTGTTCAAATAAGCACTTTATAGACACCTGAAAGAGTCAGTGTTTATTGTCTTAGCTTTTGAACAGTAACCTCCCTGTTTCAGCATCAATTTCTGCTTCGCTCCACTGAAACCAGCCAATATCCTGAGAACTAAAAGGAGCGGAAGGTTCTGGAATCCAAACAGCCTGCTGAGAAAGCAATGGCTGTCCCAAGCAAAAAAAAAAAAAAAAAAAAGAGAGAGAGAGAGAGAGAGAGAGAGGTCTGAGCTGTTGCTGTTTGGAAAATGTACAAATATTAACTGCTTTGGTCCCTATCTCACAGTATTAAGATCAATGACATATAATAATAATATTATTAACAATGACCATAATAAAGAAAACAAAAATCTTGTTGAAAACATTTATTTAAAATTTGTAGAAATGCGTCATTGTGTTCATGTTAGATTCATACGGTTTTGAAAACTTTTTTAAGAAAAGTTGACATTTAATAACTCAATGTCATGTGGTGAAATTATCAAGTAATAATCAATAGACTATATTTGAGTGTGAGTGTAAAATGAGTGTAAACATAATTTTTACAAATATTTGTAAATGTTTTAAAACTTTTTTTAATCATTAATTCATAGATATAACAACGTGTTTGAGAAATTGCACCATATGATATTTTACTAACCTTGCATTGTGAAAAAAAGAAACATCTAATATTTTAAGGAATATATAAATATATTTTAAGAGACCTTGACACACTCTATGATATCCCTTCCTAATTTATTTTTCATTTTTTCCTCTGTTTCAAGTTAGCTGCACCACATGACTTTAGTGGACAATTTTTTGTTGACATGTAAACAAATAACATGCTTTGAACATTTTTACTCTCTCTAAGAAATAATAATACAATTATGCCAAAATATCTGAATATCTGAATTTCTTAATATCTTTTTTCTTTATTCATTGTTGTAGAACTTATTTAAGCAACAAACTTTTGTAATAAACCATTTAAGTGTATTTAGTTAATCAATATGCACCAGATAACCAAATAAGTGTATGGAACTACTCATCTTTAAGTGTGTTCATCTTATCCATTGCCTAAACCTTTTAAAACCTATTTCCTTCTAGTTGGATTCTGAACTCTATATGTGGTCACACCCATGCAAGGTCCCTTCCCCCTCTTCCTGTCTGTCTCAATTAGAGTCCCCTCAAAGTAGGCATGCAACAGGAGCCACACAAAGATACTGGTTGTTCCACATACTGGATTTCATCTGAGATGTTTGACAGGCATATGTCAAGAGGCTAGGTTAGCGCTGTGGGGAGAACTAACCAAAACAAGGCAAATTTAGTGAGTGCTACAGGAACTGACACTTTTTAAAAGAGCTAAGAGTTATTAGCGCTGTATCATCTGCAGAACTCAATGTGGCTTTGGTTTGATCACGCTGTTCTCGACTGAAGTTGTCAAAGACAAACAAGTCATTTATCTCCAAAGCATCACAAGCATTCTCGTCATGTATCTTCTGTGTGCCGAGTTCTGGACCAGAAAAGATCTGTGTGGCGGCATGTGACACTGCTGCGGGCAGGAATAGTCCAGCTTATTGAAGAGAAGGAAAAACCTTCTTAGTCTTGACCCACATACCAAACATGGGGAGCAGGTGCAGCTGAGATGAGAGGGATTTGAGTTTGTGTGTTTCAAATGGTGGATATTTTGGGCCCTCGGACCAGGCTTGCTTTATTATGTCACGCCGTTTCCCCCACTGGATATGAAGGGATGGGGGAAGGGAAAAAAAGACAAATGAACCAAGATGAAGTAATAAGGGCAGTGTTGTTGCATCACAAAGTCCTCGTCTCCTGGGTAAACAGATGTTTGTATTTTTACTAATGAGAGAAGTATTAGAGAGGCGGCAGGCAG